>JASANY010000931.1:200291-237823 GCA_030849755.1 Trypanosoma avium | reverse complement strand
GCCGCCGCCCGCCCCCCCCCCCCCCAAATGAGTTTTAATGAGTGTTTTATTATTCTTATTATTATTATTATTTTACTTATTAAAAGAGGAGGTTGCTTGTTATTTGTTTTCCTCCTTCTATATAACATTCATTATTTGCTTTTTCTTTCACTTTATTGAAAATGTCGTAAATGCGAATATAATAAGTGACCTCTACAAAAAGAAATAAAAATAAAAAAAGAAAGAAAATATTCACTCAGAGGCTTTTTAATATATATTGACTAAACGATTACCTCTCTGTGAGGGACGTATATATTTGTATATATGCTTTTATTTGTGTACGCGCGTTTTGCGAGGGAATATTGATATAATGTGTTTCTCTATTTATTTGTTTTTTTTTTCATTTCTTAAAATGAAAAAAAAAGAAAAGAAGGTTGAAGATTTTTATGTTTGTCTTTTTTTTTTTTTTTATTATTTCTTTGCTATAATTGAACTTGAGTTCCCTCAGTATCATTATCACAGGGTTATCTAAGACAGGATAAGAAATAGCAAAAGAAGAAATAATATATATATATATAATCCTTATCTCTACTAGAAAAGGGACGAATAATGTCTATTACTTTTCTCCCCAGCTTATTGCTTTTATTACTACAATGATTAAAGAACTCATTAAATAATTTTTTTTTTTTCTCTCTCTCTTTCTTTTTATATATCTATATAATTTCTGTGTTTACTCACCTTCTTCCTTTTACCTTCATCTCCTTCTTATGTAGCTACATACATACACAAAACTCTTTTTTTTTTTTTCTTTCTGCATCTTGTATTTTTTTTTTTTTATTTTTTTTTTTTCCTTTATTTCCCTAGAAAAATATATATTTTTTTCATTTTTCATGTTTTCTTTTTTATATATAATAAAGTGCATTTTTTTTTTTTTTCTTTTCGTAATTATTATTTACTTTGATTCACCTACTATTTTGTAGTTTCAGAGAGTAGGTGATTTCTCTATATTCAAATATTAATCTTATAATATACTTTTTTTTTTTAGATAAATTCAATGGCAGATTTTGTGGCAGGTTGGATGGGAGGTATTTCTGTACTTCTTGTTGGTCACCCATTTGATACAATCAAAGTTTGGCAACAAAGTGTAAACCCACCACAATTCACAGGTACTTCTTCTATAATGCAACGTAGCTCTAGTATTCAAGCCGCAGTAGAAATGTATCATTCTCAAGGTGTTCGTGCATTTTATAAAGGTGTATGTGCCCCAATGTGTGCAGTGGGATTTGCAAATGGTGCCTTATTTGGAGTTTATAGTTCTATTGTAACATTTCTTATTCGTAATGATGCTTCAAATTTTTACTATAACGATGATCATCACTTAGTTGTACAATATTCTGATAAAACTAAAGGAAATAATAGTACTGGGTCTAGTGGAGAGATTTATCAAAAGCAAGATCTCTCAGAACATTTTCGTACAGGTGGTGGACTTACAGCATTTGAAAATTTTATAGCTTCTACTGGTGGAGGTATAGCACATGCTACAATTATGAATCCTTTTGAAGTTGTTAAAATTAGACGACAAACGGAGCATTTATTTCCAAATCGACGATATTTGGGTACTGTACACTGTGCTCGTAGATTATATGAAACTGGAGGAATTAAAGCATTTTTTAAAGGTTATAGTGCAACATTAATACGTGATATTCCAGGAGCTGGAGTTTATCTTTTTAGTTATTCTACACTAATTCAATTAATTGGTGGTGAACGTAATTATAGTATACCTCGAATTCTTCTTGCAGGTGGGTGTGCAGGAGCGGCACAGTGGATCGTTATTTTTCCTCTTGATACAATTAAAACTAGAATACAAGTTTCAAAAGACGATATCCCAATGTGTTGGACACGATGTGCGAGAAGATTATATAATGATCGAGGATTACGTGGACTTTATCGTGGAATGTTTCCTGCACTTGTTCGTGCTTTTGCTGCGAATGCTGCGGCGTTTGTGGGTGTTGAGGCAACACTTGAATTTTTTCGAAGTACTGGAATGGGAGATGATGCAGATTATCAGGTATCTTGATTACACAGAAATGAAAAAAAAGAAATATATATATATTTCTATTATTATTATTATTACACTTCAGTCTTTGTATATATATATATATGTTTTTTTTTTTTTTTCTTTTTTTCTTAAAGTTATTTTCTATTGTATTATTTCCTATATATGTTTATTATTATTATTATTAATTTTTTTTTTATCCTTTTTTTATTTTATATTCTTTATACCTAATAGCCTATTCAGGTCAAAAAAAAAAAATAATAATAATAATAACAAATAAAAAAAAATAAAAGAAAAAAAAAGAAAAAAAAAAAAGAAAAAAAAATACCAAAATGGCAGATCCATTTTATGATGTACGTAACGCCCTCACCGTGGGTAATTTTCATCAAGCTGTAGCAGAAGCAAGTGGAGCTAAAACATCCCTACGTAAATCAGAAGATGTGGCCGCATTTGAAGCAGAAAAAGAAACTCTTCTCGCTCTTGCTCAAATTGGATTAGGTCAAGGTGATTCTGTTATGACACAGTTAGCCACAACAACACATCCAATACTAAAAGCTGTAAGAAATTGGGCGGAATTTTCTTTATCTATGAAAAATTGCACTTCAGGTTCTGTATTAAATCCATCCGCTGCAACTTCATTGGCAAAATTAACAGAAGCTGCAGAAGAAGTAAATCCTTCATTTGTGCAAGGAGCCCTCCTCGCCGCCTGCGCCCTCCTCACCACTGAAGACTACGCTGGTGCTCTTAAATTATCTAAAAAATGGTTAAATGAATTACCAACCCCACAAGGAGCTGCTGCGGTACGTCAATATATGGAATTACGTGTGGTGGTGGTAGAAGCATTACTAAGAATGCGTCGCCCAGACTTAGCACGAAGTGAAGTTAAAAGTATGGAACAATTGGATGATGAATCTACTTTAACAGTATTATGCTCTGGTATGGTGAGTTTACATGAGGGAATTAAATCCCGTGATGCCTATCAAACTGCTCTTAGTAGATTTAAAGAACTTTCTATGCGTTGTGGTCCTAGTGTGCTAGCTCACAATCTTATTGCATTGTCACACATGGAGCTTGGGGACTTTGCCTCAGCGGAGAGAAGTCTACTTGATGCATTAGCAATGCGATCTGGTGATGCTGACACGACTGCTAATTTAGCTGTTGTTTCTACTTTTCTTGGGAAAACTGCAGATGCTACAAATCGATACACGCAACAGGCAGCTGCTGTGGCTGGGACTTGGAGTCGACATTATGCAGCAATGTCTGCAAGATTAGATGAAGCTGTTCAACAATTTGGTACCACTGCTTAAACTAAGAAAAGAAGAAAAAGACTAATTCAATGAATTAATGAAGAAGGAGAAAATTATGAACAAAAAAAAAAAAAAAAAAAAAAAAAAAAAAAAAAACCGAATATTTTTAGGATTGTAGTTTTAACTCCATGAAGAATTTTTTCCTTTTTTTTTTTTCTTTTCCTTGACCACGGTGGTGTGCTCATTGCCTCTTTTTTTTTTTTTTCTTGGTAACTTAGAGGATTTGGAAATTTCTTTCTCTGGTGAATTAAGTAGCCATTAGTTTTTTGATAATTAATAGAATAATTTAAAATATGTTTTTTTTGTTTGTTTGTTTGTTTTTGAGACACTCTTATTATTATGACTCTTTTTTTTTTTTTTTGTTTTCTTGTTTATTTACTATAAATAATTATAAATATTATATTGGGTTAAAGTTAAAAAAAAAAAAAAAAAAAAGAATAGGAGTAATAATAAATGCAACAATCAAATCGTTGGAAAGCTGCAGCTAGTCTTGATTTACTTTTGGGAACAGAACATCCTCCTGCTCGTATTACAAGAGATTCTGCAACATCCTTAGCAAATGCTGATGGGTCTGGTGTTGAAGCAAGGAATAGTGTAAGTTTTAGAGATACACTTTACTGTAATCGACAGGATATTGGATATTTGGGAACTCGAAAACGTTTAACTGAGTATTATCGCTTTATGCTATCTAAAATACCTTTATGGGAAGAAGAATTTCAATCTAATAGTACAACAAAAAAAGAAGAAACAGATTCTTCTAATGTAAAAAGTGAAACAATAGATGAAGAAATTTCTTTACCTAATGATAAAATGATTCAACCTTTATATCGTGCTTTAGGTATTCTTACACAAACGAGTGATCCAGGAGCTATTGGAGATGATCTTCTTCTTCCATGGGAATTTTATCCTATAATGGATCCAAGTGATGATGATTCATATATTCTTCCTATAAAGGCATTAACAAAAGAAGCTGCACAAATAAGTGGATTACTTCATGTAGATGCAGAAAATGAAGAAGAAGGATTAAATGCTGCAGTTTCTAATACATCTATTGGAAATCGTAGTGGAGATAGAATTTCATTATATACACGTTTAGTACCACAATTTACAGGTATATATCCTGGTATGGCTATTGGAATTATTGGTGAACCTTTTAAACGTAGTTCATCAGGTATTTTAACTGGAGTTTTAGTTCGTAAATTTATTTTTCCCTCACTTCCTGAATTTTTATGGAGTATAGATAGACCAATTCCTGTTAATACTTTACCATTACCTATTCCTACAAGAATTCATTTTTGTAGTGGACCTTTTCCTCGTCGTGATATTCCTTTAATTTTAAATTCCGTGACTCTAAATGCTTTATCACGTGGAGCAGATTTACTTATTATTGGTGGTCCACTTGTTAAAGAATTTGAAGAATTTGAAAAAGAATATACTGCCAACATATCCCAAACATTTGATGAACTCCTTGGAATATATATGGATAAAATAGAAGAAACCATAGATGAATATTACGCTGCCAATAGTAACCCACGAATACGACATAGACTTAAAGTGATATTAATTCCTCATAGAGATGATGTGACCCAAATCCCCGCCCTCCCCATCACAATGTATGCGTTACAGGAAGGAAAAGATGTCTGGGTGCGATCTAACCCGTGTCGTATTGCCGTGAATGGAGTTCATATTGGAGTGTGTAATGAAGATGTTATTGGAGACATGCGGGAGCGCATGCTGGAGAGGTGGGGAACGGGAACTGGAAGTCTTCGTCGGGTGGTGGAATCTCTCGTGCAAAGTCGCCTCTACGCCCCTATTACTGAACTCCCTGCTGTGAAACATGAATTAAAACATTTACATAAACTTCGAATGGATTATATTCCAGAGGATATGAGTGAAACGGAGAGACCCACTGCTGCCTTAACATGGGATACTTTATTTCATACTAATACTACAAATAGTTTACATGTCATAGAGGATGGGAATGAAGTAAAACATGAGGTGAAACGAATGAAACAGGAGGAGGAAAGAATTAATAATAATAATGGATCACTTTATACATCATCATCATCATCATCATCAGTGGAGTTAATGCCACATATTTTATTTCTCCCCTCAACACGCCCGAGATTTGCTGTTGTAACACACCGCAGTGTAATGAACACAGAACGTGGAACTCGAATTGCGGAAACTGACATTGATGACACCAACGCCGCCTCTGGAGTTTTGGTTATTAATCAAGAAATATGGAGCCGACGATCCTCGCCGCGGTTTGAGTTACGAGTAGCGGAATTAACAATTCCTGATAGTGAACGGGTAGTGTATCGTGGAGCATCTGAGAAGAATGGAGTTTCATGTGGTATTATTCATTTCGCCTCTAGTACGGCAACAAGTTAATTAAGATAAATTACTCTGTTTTTATTATTATTATTTTTTTTTTCTTGTTTTACTTAATGTTTCTTTATCATAATGAGATCTTTTTTTTTTTTTTTTTTCTTTGTTGTTGTTGTTGTTGTTCGTTTTGTTTTGCTTTCTATAATCTTCTAATTTTTTTATTATTTTCGAATGCTTCTAACATTCTAATGCTTATTTTCTTTTTCTTCTCTTTTAATGTTTTTTTTTCATTTCTAAGAAAGAAAGTATAATAGCTGAGTATTGAAAAATACTCCCTATCACAAAATAAACTTCTTCTAATTACTGTTCGTGGCCTTTTTTTTTTAATAAAATTATATGGTACGTTTACGGTAGTCAAAAAAAGTAAGATTTTCTAAATAATCATATGAAATTATTTTTAATTTCTATATATATAAATATTACTTTGTACTAAAATTTAATTTTGCAGCTGGGGGAAAAAAAAAATTCGTATATTATATTATTATTATTATTATTTTTTTTTTTTTGTTTATATCTCTTTACTTATATTTTTTTTTTCTTTCTTTTCCCCTTTTTTTCTTTCTTTTCTATTTTAGAAAGTCTAGTAGTTGAGTATTCAAAATGCTAACTATCACAAAATAAACTTCTTCTAATTACTGTTCGTGGCCTTTTTTTTTAAATAAAATTATATGGTACGTTTACGGTAGTCAAAAGAAGTAAGATCTTCTAAATAATTAAATAAATGAGATTATTCTTGATGTCCATAAATAAATATATATATATATATTACTTTGTACTAAAATGTAGTTTTGCAACTGAAAAAAGTATAATTTTCTTTCAGTAAACTAAATTTTTTGTATGTATTAACATATTCTGCAACTTTTTTGCTTCTTTTATTTTTATTTTTTAGTTGAAAGGGAAAAGGAAAAAAAAAAAAAAAATCACTATCGAGGAAGTAGCAGCACAAAAAAGTAAAAAAAGTTATTTTCTTTTTCATTATGACAGAAAGCTCCACCGCGACCGCCCTCGCCGAGCTCGTCCTCGCTGAAGATAAAGTGCACCAGTCCCTCGTCCCAGATGATGTTGTGATTCGCGATTACTTAAGTTGCATTAACGATGATACTTGGGTGCGTCACGCGGAGTTGGTGAAGCTCTCCGACTTAAAAGAAACCCCACACGAGGAGGCGGTGAAGGAGGAAGTCCTGCGCACTTATATTGAGGAGCGGCGTAGAAGTCAGGATGCGATGCCGCGGGATTTAATTATGGAAGGCATTCTCTGGCAGGAAAGATTTATGGAAGAGTACAAACGAGAACACAGGGCACAAGACAAGACAGAGGCACTGAATTATAAAAAGAATCTTATTGAAAGTTTTCGTACTAAAAAAACAGGCCCTCGCCTCACAGGTGGAGCAGCGGGTGAAAGAAAAGCATTGGAATATAAAACTTCACAAGATAATGCAGCAGCATACAGAGCTAACAATTATCCAACGCAAGAAACATATGATCAGGCCCCATCGATGTATACCCCTGCTGTGCAAAGAGAGGAAGCTAATCATCAACCCACAGCAAACACAGCAGAGTATCCAAGAGAAGAAGAAGAAGAAGAAAAAGAAAAAGTTGAGGTTCCTGAATCAAAAGAGGAAGATGTTGCAGCCCCTATTAAAAGTGACTATCCAGAAGAAGAAAATGTACAAGTAACAGAACAACCAGTACAAGAGGATGTTGCAGCTCCTATTAAAAGTGACTATCCAGAAGAAGAAAATGTACAAGTAACAGAACAACCAGTACAAGAGGATGTTGCAGCTCCTATTAAAGGTGATTATCCATCTGAAAGTGATACAAATAATGTGAAACATGGAGTAGCAGCAGAAGTAAGTGATGAAACTACTGCAACTCATGGTGCTACTGAAGTTACAAATGAGTATTAAAATGTAAAAATAAATAGTGTGACTATTAAAAGCACATAAAATTTGCGAGGTGAGTTGTGGCAGGGGTGAGGGATTAATAAAAGGAAAGGGAGGAATTGAAATATATATATATATTTATGTGTTTCTAAGTATGAAAATCTTAACAGGTATGTTTTTCTTTCCTCGTCTAAAAAAAAAAAAAAAGGTCATATTATTTTTTACCCTATATGTTATTAAAATTAGATATATGATATTCATTTGCTTTTTTTTTTTTTTTTTTTTTGCATCTTTCAATTGAATCCCCCTTTTTTACTTTGTTTTTAAAGTTCGTTTTCCTATATTGAAGAAGAATTATTTTATCAAGAAATTCTCATCTCTAAATAGTGTAAGAAATATGAAGAGATAAAAAAAAAAAAAAAGCAAAAATTCTTTTTTTTTTCATGTTTTAATTGAAATGGAATTTCTTTTTTTTTTTTTGGATTATTTTTCTTTAGTGAGGGAAAAATAGAAAAAAAAAAAATAAATAAATAAATAAAAGACAAGGTGGCAAAGTACCATAGAGCCCAAAATGTAGTCGCCTTTTTTTTTTTTGCTTTTCTTTATTCCCTCATTATTATTATTATTGGTGCTTGTGCGTCTGTTTGCAGGGGGATTGTGTTGAGTTTTTGAATGTATACGAAAAAAAAAAAAAGGATTAAATATATATATATGTATATATATATTTCTTTTATATACAGATGAATGTAATTAGTTATTATTTTTTTTTTTTTTGTATTGTATAACACTTTCTTTCCCTTTTTTTTTTTTCTTTCTGTTTTGTCCTTCAATCTGTTTCTTGGCATACGTAACCTTATTTATAAGTATTGGTTAATAAGTATGATATTTTAGGGGTAAAAAAAAAAAAAAAAAAAGTATACATATATCTTAATCAATTTTATTAATGAGTTCACCTCCTACTCTTCATAAGGAGCTTCAAATAAAGCTTGATGAGTACCGTGCAAAACGTGGGTTTACCCCTTCTGCTTGGATTAAATCTAAATGTACAAAATTAAATGATTATATGACAAAATATGGACTTAAAGGGTGTGTTACAAGTGTTTCTGGTGGAATTGATTCTGCTGTTGTGATTGCTCTATGCGCACAGGCGCAGCGAATGCCAAATAGTCCAATTTTAAAAAATATTGGATTATGTCAACCTATTTGCAGTAGCCCATGGGCCCTTGAAAGAGGTTTAGAAAATATTAAATCCTGTGGAGCTGTTGAAGTTGTTGTTGATCAAACCCAATTACATAAACAGTTATCCACTACAATTGAAGAAGCTGTTGGAATCAGTGGAAAAGACTTTGCACGGGGTCAGTTACGAAGTTATATGCGAACCCCTCCAGCTTATTATGTAGCACAACTTTATAGTCAAGAGGGAACGCCTGCTATTGTGATGGGAACTGGAAATATGGATGAGGATGGGTATTTGGGGTATTTCTGTAAGGCGGGGGATGGGGTGGTGGATGTGCAACTTATTTCAGATTTACACAAGAGTGAAGTATTTCAGGTCGCGCGTGAGATTGGAGTGCCGGTGAAAACAATAGAGGCACCCCCCTCAGCAGATCTCTGGTCAGGTCAAACCGATGAGGAGGAACTTGGGTTCCCATATGATTTTGTTGAACTCTTTACTGGGTGGTATATCTCTCTTCATAAAAGTGAAAAGGAATCATTTCGTCAATCACTTTCTGAAGCGGCTCGAGGGCAGTTTGATGCATATGCAAAGGCATGTGAGAATGTACATCGTCGTAATTCTCATAAACTTAAAGGTATTATTAACCTTTGATGTTGTAAAAGAAAAAAAAACAAAAACAAAAACAATAAGCGGGGGAAATTTGCATTTGGAGATGACAACAAAAGAAAATTGTGATTTTTTTTTTCTTTACTTCCATAATAATTTTAATTCAAATTATTATTATTATTATTATTCATTATTTTCATTTTTTTTTTTTTTTTTTTGTAGACTTTGCTCGAAATGGAAAAAGAAGTAGTAGAAGACCGACGAAGTAGTTCAGATACAGAGGGAACGTTAACTATAGAGAAACATAGATGGGCATCATCACAATCATTTAATATACAAAGTGAAGATGATGATGCTATATTTAAGACATGCAAAAGTGAAAGAACTGAGGGTACCTCTGGTTCTCCTCCCAGTAGTCATGCCACAGTTTCAAAAAAAATTAATTGGAATAAATTATATGATCACGCGCAGCTTCGTACAAGGAGTGAAGTAACAGATGATATTAGCGATAGAGGATCTCACCGTAGTGATGTGCGTGGATTTTTAACAAATATATATGGTGAACAAAGTAGGCGTATGGTGGAAAATCATCAACGTCTTAAAGAACATCAAATGCAAATAACTGAATCAATTAAAAGTATTGAAGTAAATGATGCATCTGTGGGAACACCAATAAGAAAAAGTAGAGAACAAAGAGGAGAAAATAATTGGGCAACATCGCGTCATTCTGCTCTTGAACAATTACGTGCTGAATTAGAAGATCGTCTACGCGAAGATGCAAATTTTAGACCAGAATTGCGAGAATTAAAAACAGATGAAGTAGTTATGATGGGGAGTCATTATGATTTTAACTCAGAAGAAATATCTGTTACACCTATTCTTAAAGAGCAATATATAAGTATTATTGAACCAACAATAGAATTATCTAATCTTCAAGATATTACTGAAACTAAAATAAGTGAACCTTTACATTTTACAGAAGAAGAAAAATTAGAACGTCGACAACGTAAGGAGGCAAAATGGCGAGATAAAGAATTAGAAGAATGTACATTTCACCCACGTGTATCTCCTACATCTAGGACTTTATTTAATAATTCTTCTTTTGAAAAAGGTAATGTATTTTGTCGTCTTTACCCTCAACAAGATGAAAAAAAAGACGATGATAAAGAAGAAGAAAGAGAAAAAGGAGAAAAAAGTATAGATGAATCTCATAGAAAATATACAAAAAAATCTGTAGAATTACTTGCTCAAGAGGAGCGAGAGCTCCTTCGTGAACGTTGTGGTGGAATATCAATGGTAGAGGCAGGTGGAGAAACATTTGATATTTTTCTTAAAAATGTACTTAGTTTAAATAATAATAATAATAATAACAATATTAGTAGAAGTAGTAACAATAACAAAAAGAATAAGTCTTCTGTTTATATTAAAACAGACTATAAGTCTTCATTAGCTCAAAAATTAAATGCCTTAATATCTATGGAGTCTGTTATCGCTTCAGAAAAGAAAACTGAACAACGACGTTACCGCCTCGCATGTTTTGATGAATTTCTTCAACGTCAAAACGCCCATCACGGTAATCGTTCTCGCAGTATACGAAATCTTGAAAAAGCATTAACTCCATCTTTTAAACCAGAAATTACAGATACAACTATTCAAATTGCAAAAGAACTCCTCGCACGGAGTGCTAATACAACACCAGATAGTTCTAATATTTCAGCACTTGCATCGGCAGTAAAAAAGCACCGCTCCCCTTATGTAGACCCGTGTACTTTTAAACCTAAAATTTCTCCTGTTGCAAGTGCTATGGCCCCACGCGGGGTTAAAGATATGTTGAAAGATAATGAAAGATGGCAAAAAGCGAAACAGGCGGCGCGGCAAAAAGCAATAGAGGCGGAATCTAAACATTCATTTCGTCCTGTTCTAAATGTAGAACGTAATGCACATGTGGAGTCTTTTTTAAATCCGAAAAATTATACAAAATATGAGCAAGGACTGCGTCAGCAAAGAGAGCGTATGTTGCAGTTAAAAAAGGAAAAAGATGCGATGCGGGAGAATGAGGAGGTAAATAGAAGTGCATTTCGCCCCAAGATAACCCGTAAACCCGCGTATGTTGCACGAATGGCTTCTAGTTTTTCGCTTGTTCGTCAGCAATATGGTGAATTGTAATAAATAAAATATATATAGATATATATATATATATAGAATGAGCGGAGTAGGGAGAAAAGAAGGGGGAAAAAAAAAATATATATATATAAATATTTTGCTTAAGTATGAAACAATCGTGTTTTTTTTTTTTAATATTTGCGGCTCTATTTCTACTATTACACAAAGCTTTCTTTTTTTTTTTTTGTTTATTTTCCCAGATTTTTTTTTTATTTTATTTTTGCCTTTTATCCTTTTAATCTATTTCCTAACCGATTTCCTCTGATTGTGTAGAGGAGTGGAAAGAGATTTGTTATATTCGGTACAAAACAAGGAAAAAAAAAAGAACTTTTTTTTTTCTTTTTTGATGATTAGAATGATCAGCAAATAATTTGTTTTTATTTTTTATTCCTTCTCATATTAGTAAATAAATCATACATATATTTATAAGTATATGTTTAATAATACGTCTTTTTTTGAATTTTGGTTTCTTTCTATGTAAATATTTCTCTTTTTTTTTTTTTTTTCCATTTTTCTTTTCTAAATATATATTTTTTTTTAGTATCCAAGACAGTTAGCGAAAGGGGTGTGGGTGAAATTTCTAAGAGAAAATAAATAAGGAAAAAAAAAAGGATAGTTGACTATTATTATTATTAAATATATATATATATATATATATATATATATTGATTATTCTTTCCACACTTTGTTGGTTTTTTTTATTATTCTTATTATTGCTAAAAAACATTACGGGTATTTCTTGCTCTGTGTGACTCTGAAAGAGTCTCTTAGAATATCAGAGAGAAATATATTTATAGAGCGATTGAACGATAGAAATATTTAAACCTCAAAAAGGAAAATCAAAAATCAAAAAAAAAAAAATAATAATAATAATAATAATTTTAATACTAAAAATAATAACAAAAAAAAAATAAATACATATATATATATATTATAAATTATGGCTCAGAGAAGTGCTGTAGAATCCCCATCACCAGAGTCACAGACAGAGGTCTTCTCCTACAGAAGCTCCCGTGCTGGGAGTGAGGCCCCGCAGCGCCCGCACGCCTCCCTCGCCCGCTCCCCCCGCTCCTACAGAAGCTCCCGTGCTGGGAGTGAGGCCCCGCAGCGAGCCCGCGATGGACACTCCCTGCGCAGCTCCCCCGGGGCTACCCCACGTCTCAGTGATGGTCGAATAGAATATGATGAAACACGAGGAGTAGGAATAGGAGGAGGCGCTGCAACTGCCGCAGCTACAGCAGGAACTGTAATAGGAGCCACGGGATATTCATATAATAATAAGCATGGGAAGAAACGTGGAGGAGGTGGTGTAAATAAAAAGTATGAAATGGCAGCAGGAAATGGGAGTGTAGAGAGAGTAGCTTTTAGTGGACGAACCCAACGCCGTCATGTGCACGGAAATGAAGCAAATGAAATGGAAGAAGCTTTATACCATTCTGTACCACATGCAGGTGGTGAATTTAAATTATTACAAAAGTTATGTTACCCTTTTGATCCTTGTGGATCAATGCTTAAATGTCAGATAAAAAATGATAGTATTGATATTAATGATGAAAGTGCAGAATATGAAGCTACAGGTGAATTAAATGCTGCTAATGGTGTAGATACTTGTGCTACTCGAAGTGTTGTTCGACAAGAAATTGAAGCTATAGAGAGTAGTGTCAGTGCTATGGCAATGTGTATGATGCCTGATCCTGTTCATGGATCTCCAGTTCTTTCTTTATGTGTTGGAGATGCAAATGGGCGTGTTAATTATTGTGAATTAGCAGTAGGTAATACAAAACGTCTTCAATCTCCAAATTATAATTCAAGAAAAAGTAGATCTAATTTAAGTATAGCTAGTCATAGTCAAACAGAAGAAGAATGTAATAGTTTCAGTAATTCTTTTATTTCAGAAGGATCTTTTTTATCTTCTGATATTAAAGGATTTCAACGTCCTCCTGTACGTAAACATAGTCATCAAGCTTATGTTCGTGAAATGGATTGTCTTACTTCTGTTACTATTTTACAATCTATTAAAACATTAAGATTTTTACAATCTCATGAATCTCCAAGTACAGTAAGTTATTTAACATCAAATGAACGTGTTATTAAATTATTTCGTGTACATAGAGATGGGTTTTCACCTTTTCATGCATTTCCTTTAATGGAATCAATTGTTGGACGTCGATTAGCATATTCACCTTATTTTCCTCATGTAGTACCATCTCAACTTATTCTTCCTGTTCGTGTATTTTCTGGTTCTCATACAAGTCCTGTACAAGACCTTAGTGTCTGTGTAGATGGAAGATCATTTTTAAGTGTTGATGATTTACAAGTATTTTGGTGGGATTTAGAAGGTACAGATACATCTAAAGGTACTTGTATAACAGATTGTCGTCCAAATTCAGGAAGAATGGATGAAGTTGATGAATTAGTTACTTCTGCTGCTTTTCATCCAACTCACAGTTCTATTTTCTTAGTAAGTCGAAGTTCTGGATTACTTGGAATAGGTGATCTTAGGGATTCTTTATCTGGATCACAACGTCATTACAGTAATATAATACGTGTTACAGAAGATCCACAAATTTGTTTTCAAGAACAATATAATGATATCCTTTGTAGTATTTCTAGAGCAGATTTTCTAGGACCCAATCACATTGTTACTCGCGATTACCTTTCACTAAAACTTTGGGATCTACGACGATCGGATATACCATATTCTGTATCCCCTGTCATGAGCTACATCGCCCCATACTTGGATTCCCTCTATGAAAATAATTCTATTTTTGATAGATTTCCCCTCGTCGTGGATCACATCTCTGGGACGGTGGTCACTGGACTTTATGATGGGGCCGCGGCGGTGTGGCAGCCCCTGCAGGAGGGCCGACTGCCCCCGGAGGAGATCACCGCCCACTACCGCGCCGACCCCCTCGCCCTCCCATGTGAGGTGGAGAATGACGGACGCATTTCTGCAGAGGAGTTGGGGGCTAACATCTCTCAAGCACTGGACACCCCAAGTGCGGCGGAGCCTGCAGGGGAAGTAAACTCAGAGGAGTTACCTGAACCTGTAGCGAATAAAGTGATTTCTGTGGCCGTCGCGGATGGAGGGGAAAGATTTGCATTAACATGCAAAGAAGGACGATGTATCTTTTTATTTGAACGTAAAACTGTAAATGATAGCCCAAATAGTATGGGATGGTAATCTGCGGTTGAGGAGCGATGTTGTTTTGGGGAATTGAGATACTCTACAATATGTGTAGGAAATAAGCAAAATAGAGAGAAAAATAGAGAACAGGGGAAAAGGGAGAAATTTCCCACACACACACACAAACAAAATAAAAAAAATATTACAAAAAAATATATATAAAAGGCGGGGTGGTAGAGGTAAAATATGTAGAGATGTCTTAACTATTGGTTTTTAGTCTACCAGGAATACATTATATAATAGATTTAAAAAGTCCTTTTTTTTTTTTTTCTTATTTACTTATTTATTTATTTATTATTTTTTTTTTTTTTAGGTGAGAGTTTATTGTTTATTGATCGACCAATCACAAGAGAATTGAAATTATAGGAAGAGTGAGAGAGAGAGAGTGAGTTTGTTTTTGTGTGTTTGATGAAATCATGCTTAAATACGGGCTGTGGTTTTTTAAAATCTTCACGGAATCATGAACGAAATAATGCGAATTCGGTTTTTTTTTTTTTTTTTTTTTTTGGGGGGCGGGGGGTATAAGAATATATTTATATATATATATATATTACTTTTTACAGATTTCCTAAAAAAGAGAAACATGTCGCATCACCTGAACGGATTAAAAAAAATAGCAAAAAAAAAAAAAAAGCGTGAGAACGAGATTATTTCAAAAAAGAGTGGCAAAGAGATAGATAACTCATTTCATCTTAATTTTTTTTTTTTTTCCTAATTCCTCTGACTGTAGTTACATGTTTTTTTTTTTTTTTAGTATATATATATTTTTTTTTTGATTTATTATAACAGTATATATATGTATTCTTTTAACTTCTTGAATTTTTTTTTTTTTTCCCCCTCTGCATCAGAAAAAGACTTTCAGATCACGCTTTTATAAAAGCTTTCAGTTGGGGTATAAACAAAAACTAAGAAGAGATAGATAGAAGAAAAAAAAGAAGAAAAAAAAGGAATTAAATAATAATAAATTGAAGTAAATAAAAAAAAAAAAAAAAAAGAAGGAAAAAAGAATAATTAACTTTGTACAAGAAAAGTATAAATTTTTTGTTTTTCTTTTTATTTAATGCTTTCCAACACTACAGATTTCTTTGAGGGACTTCGTACATTCCCACAAGATCCTAATGAATTACGTCATCATTGCAGCCGACTTAATTACACTCTACAGAAACGTTACTTTATAGCCCCTGAAGCATCAGAGTTAGCCTTGCAATCTCAAAGTTCAGAAGAATTTAATCGTCACTACCGACAACAAATTCTTCGAATTGTGGGTCACTTTAATACAGCGACGCGAAGTCAATTAAAGGTTCGTGTAGATCCACGATTACCAAAGGGAATGCAACTTTTACGAAACAATAATACCAATAATAATAATAATATAATAAAGTCTACAAAAACAGAGAAGAATACGTCAGATTGGCGTTCTGCTGCTGCTGCCGCTACTACTACTGTTTCTACTCCGAAGGTTAAAAGTAATTCCCTATACACACGTACTAAAACTGCTGAAGAATCTTCATGGGTTGCAGACGCAGGAGAATATAATTCAAAAGTTCTTCAACAACAACAACAACAATTAGGTGAAGGACATCAAACACCACAAACTGCTTCTTCTTCATTAGCTGCAGCTATGATGCATGGGGGATATACTGCTACTGATGGGAAAGCAACTGTTTCATCAGATGATCAGTCTAATTTTGCACAATCTTCTTCAAAGAAATCATGTAGAGAAATTATTTTCAGTACACCACCTGAATTTAAAGGATTTACAGTTCCAATGGAAATTTCTCCTGCAGATTCACTAGCAAGTAAGTCACCACTTCTTTTTTAATTTTTAGATGCTCACTTCCTTTTTTTTTTTTTTCTCTCTCTCTTACTCTCTATTTCTTTTTTTATTTTTATTTTTTATTTTTTATTTTTTTTTTTTTTAATGTGTAAATATGATGGATAAAATGAAAGTAAATAAGAGAATTTACTAAGAGATACTGTATAAATTTATTATTTTATTTTTTTCACTAACTAGATGATTTAGATTCTCTCATCTAAAGGTTTTTTTCCCCTCGGGAGTAAGGGGGGAGGGGGTAAAAAGGAAAACAAAAAAAAAATTGTTCTTATTGTTCATATTTTATCTTTGGATTTTTTTTTCTTTTTTTGTTTGTTTTATTGTATGTGTATTTTGCGTTATGAAGCAAAAAATTGAAAGAGTACTAATTATTATTATTATTTTTCTCTTATTTTTTCTTGTTTTCTATTATATTGTAAATAAAGTAAAAATAATAATAATAATGGGTCTACTGCTTGATGATGATGATGATTACATTCGTCCCCTTAAATCTCAGAGAATTGAATCAACTCAACCACCTGATATTTCTCATGAAACTTCAGATATTACACCAGTAATTAACTCAAATAATAATAATAATAATAATAATAATAATAATAATAATAATTCTGGTCCAATTGAGATTCATCTACGTGGAGGAAATGGTATTGAAAAAATGTCTGCTTTCACATTTGCAATGGGGCAAACATCAATTAAACTTATAAATACACCCCCACCAAAGGGTAAAGAACGTAATAAAATTACAGTTTCTCAAGATTCATCTCTCTCTACAGGTAATAAAGATAGTAGTCAACCGCCTACTGTGGCAAAGACGATGTTTGTGAGTTCACAATCGCCTTCACAAAAAACAGAAAGTATATATAGTAGTCAAGCCACTTCGCGTGTTACAGATTTATCTTTACCTTCAACATCTTCTATAATTTCAGAAAGTAATACAAGTTTCATACCAGTTTCAATTCCAGTATCTCGTCAACTTTTTAATGAGGAAGAAGTAAAGAATTCTGGAACTATTATAACTCCTTTATCATCACAAGAAAAGGTTGAAACAACACCTAAACCTAAATCACAAATGAAACTTTCTGATTTTTTTTCAAAAATGGCTTGTACAAAAAAGAAGGAATAATAAAAGTATTGGGAGGAGAAGTACGATTTTTTTTTTTTTTTTTTTTTTAACATCATTTCACATACTTAAAAAAAAAAAAAAAAAACAGTGATAGGAGCTAGGAAAAATAAATAAACGTAAAATATCTATAGAATCACAAAATTACCATAGAGAGCCTGATTTCATAAATTTTAAATTACACCTACTTTTTTCTTCTATATATATATATATATATAATATTCTTTTTACTTCTTTTTTCTGTGTTTATTGGGTCGTATTTTTGGTGTTTATTTTTAAAACAATGAGCGAGAGAGAAGGATTCAAAATAACACTAAACCGTTTTTCTTAACGGTTTTTATTACCTATTAATATTTTTATTCTTTTCCTATGTTTTCTTTTCTTGTTTTGTTCTTTTTTTTTTTTTTGCATTTTCAGATGAGCAAAAAAAAGAAATTATTATTATTATTTTTTTTTTCTTTCCATTATATGTTTTTTTTTTTTTTTTTTTTTATAGGAATTATAGAAAACAGAAGGAGGATTAACTCCTATTGATATCCCCTCTCTCTCTCTCTTTCTCTCTCATATCGTTATCACGGCATGGCTGCACTTCGCAGAGTTAAGGCACAAGGGCAGTTGGGGAGTTTCACTAGTATTGGGGCGGAGTTATTAACTGGGGTGTCTGATGTCTGTCGCCTCTCCTCTGAGGGGTGGGGGGTGGCGCTGGGGTTGCTGGAGGTGGCCCGCCGCGACCCCGCCCGCCTCCCGCCCCTCGCCTCTCTCTCAGGGGAGCTGGCGCAGGTGGCGGCCCGGCACTATCACAGAGTGTACACCACCGCGACCCACTGGGTGGTGCTACCGCGGGCTCGCTGGGGGCAATGGCGGGAGGGATTGCAAGACTTTTATAATGCGGCCATCGCTATTAACACAACTGGGGAGGTAAGTAAAGTACAAGGAGAGGAATTAGTGCGACTCTGCTGTGATTTACTAGTGGAGCAGCGGCATTTGTTTGCGGTGGCGTTTTGGGGATGTTGGTCGAGTGTCGCGGTGCGGTTAGATTCCCTTCTTGAACATCTCTCTTCTTCTTCATCATTATCATCAAAAAATGAGAAGGATAACTTAGATGATCATAATAGTAATAATAGTTGTGATGCAGATGTTTTATGTGAAGAGAAGAAAGAAAAGAACTCTGGTGTTGATGTGGCGATTACTCGTTTAAGAAATCGTTATTTTTTTGAACTTTACCAATTTCAGAAATTAGCTTATGATTCTTCACATCTCTTTGGTTTCTATGCTAATATTGGAAAAACTGAACGGATATGGCTTTCAGATAAAGTACTTTTAGAAGAAGAAAATAATGAAGAAGCTGCTGAATCTTTTATTCGGCGTAGTTTTAAACGAGATTTTAGTATTCCTTCTTCAGAACTTGTTTCTGGTAGTTTACTTGAGGAATATAATTCTTTTGAAGTAAATGAAAGCAAAAAAAAAGTAGTACAAAAAGTAGCAAATGATACACTTAAAAGTATGTGGTGCAAAAAGTCTATTCTTTTTTATGAAAATGAAGTTAAAAAACAGCAAAATGAATCTTTAGAAGATAATATTAAAGATAAAAATGAAAATAAATTATTGGATGATATTATACAGTTTTTAAGATTTAAAGTGGGTAAACCTTATTTAGCACTTGCTTTAATGATGCATGAAATACTTGAAAAAGAAGAATTTCTACCTTTAATGACCCTTTCACGTCTTGATATTTGTCTTAATTTACTTCAACAATGGTTTGAAGAATATATAAAAGAACGACATCATAATGATATTCCACTATTTACTGAAGAAGATTTATGGAATTTTATGCTTGAAAGATATACTGAATTTCTAAAATTAGTTATATTTTATCATAGTAATAATAAATCAAATTTTGATGTATTACGTTTAATAGAAGGTATAAGAGCAGTTTCTTTTTCTGTATTTCATTCTTTAGATGTATACATTTCTGCTTTAAGTACAAAACGTTTATTAAATGAAGAAAATGAAAAAAAAAAAATTGAAATAAGAGAAAAAATTTGGAATTGGATACAAAATACTATTATAAATAGATTTCTTAATGGTATTCCTGGTCTTTTATCTGATTTAAAAGGTTCTAATTCTTCTAATACTAATTCACTTTTAATTTTTACAAATATTGAAATTTTAAAAGCACAATTAATGCTTCTTTGTGACACATCTTTTATGGTAATGAATGCAAGACAAATTTTAATTACAATTATGAAATCTGGATTTGAAGAAATGAATAGATTATATAATAATAATGCTGATGAATTAGATTTAACAAATTGGGTAATGTGTATGATTAACATACTGAATATGATTCGTAGTACATTACATTTTTCTAAAGAATTTTCTGGTTCTTCAGATGAATTATTAATAGATTTACATACTAATTATCGTAATTTACAATATTTTTCACCAGATTCTTTGGGTGATATTGTTAGTAATGAATGGCTTAATTTCCTTTCTAGTGAAGGAAAATCTATACTAGGAACTAGACGAGTTATTTTAATTGATGTTAGTCGTGCTCGACGTCATTTATTTAAAAACTATCAAGAGAAATCAGAAGAAGATGAAGAATTAAATGAGGAAGAGTCTTCAAGGAAGAAATTACGTAAAGAATAAAATATATTTTTATAAATTTCTAAAGGTTATTGACGTTTAAACAGTAAGTTATGATGTATTTTTTTTTTTTTTTCTTTGTTGATTTGAATTTTTTTTTTTTTTGGATGGGGGGTTTAGATAATTTTAAAATGCCCTTTTTTCTTTCTTTTTTTTTTTTTTTTTTTGAATAGTAGTATAAAGAGAGGAGGGAAATAGAAAGATATTTATTTGTTTATTTGTTACCCCCCCCCCCCCTTTTTTTTTTTTTTGCTATGTTCGCTGAAACCTCCTTTGATGAAGAGAGGGAAGAAGAAGAAAAAGAAGAAGAATTATGTGCTAAAACAGGAAAATTTAATAATATTACAAGTAATAATACTTATAATAACAATGATAATAATAATAGTGATTCTACAACAATTGGTGGAATTGTACATTTACATCACCCTGGTGAAGAGGGATTCTCTTGTGTTGCTGGAGATTCAGAAGATATAAATGCAAAATATGATACTCGAGTTGTAAGTGGAGATTCTTGGTTAAGTAATGAGTGTCACTGCGTTCGCTGTGAAACTGTCCGTGTTTCTACTAAATTATCAAAATTACAAATGCATAATACTAATAAAATAGTAGTTGTTTTATTAGATCTTGATAATTTTGGATTTAATCAATTTAAATCTATTATTCCACGAAGAGTCTCATTAAATCAAGTGGATTTAATGGAACATATATTTTTATGGTCTTTTTTTGGTTCATGCTTTGCACGTTATCATGGAACTTTACCAGATTATGAAAGTGTATCTCAAGGGTTTCCTGAAAATAAAATAAAAAAAGAAAATAATAATAATAATAATTTGAAGTCAAGTGTATGGGAAAGACTTGTAAGAGAAGGAAGATGTCATTTTACACCTTGTGGAGGTCAAAAACAGGCTGCAGATGGAGTTATTATTCAAGTTGCTCGTGCTTTAACTCATTTGCCTGTAATTATAATAAGTGGTGATTGTGAATTATTAGATGCAGCTCATGGAAATCGACGTGTTATAGGAAAGAAATCAAAAAGAAAAGATATGAATTATGATTATATTTATGATATGGAAATTATTAATGTTTTAGAACATGGGAAACGATTTATACCAGTATGGCGTGAGTTGGAAAGTAAAATTTATAATTTTATAAAGTAATGAGTATATACCTTAATATATTTTGCAATCCTATATATGTTATGATGCTTCCTATTTAAAATAATATGGAAGTTTTAATTAGTTTTTTTTTTTTTTTTTTTTGTTGTTGTTGTTGTTGTTTCTAATTTAATTCTTTTTATTATTCTTGCGAAAGAGGGGGGGCGAATCTCCTGAAATTTAAATAAAAACATTAAAAAAAAAAAAAACATATAATATGTGCAAAAAATAAGTCAATAACGATTACTTAATATATATATATATATATTTTTTTTTTTCATATATTTTTATATACTGAAATAAAGAAATTTTGATTTTTTTTTTTTTTTTTTTTAATTATATATAAATATCCTTATTTTATTATGATTACACATTTTCTTTTTTTGCTATTTTATTTACAAAATTTTAAAAATTAGAGAAAAATTGAAGATATATATAGAGAAGTAGGGTGAAGTTTGTTTCTTTATTTATTTTCTTAAAACTTTTTAATGTCTTCCGCAGGTTTGACGGAGGTGGAGAGTAAAATTAATGAAGTACGAAATCGATTAGCAAATCTTAGTCATACTTTTCAATGTGATGATAACACCCCAGCTCCTCTTCATTACCCAGCATCACAACATAATAATAATAATAATAATAATAATAATATACAACAATTATCTAACACTACCACTACCCATGCTTCTTACAATAGAGAGCAGCCAAAAACAGTTTTATTTGAGCGAAATATTAATGAAGAAAGCATCGCGGCTGCAAAAATAAAACCAGAAGAAATAATTAAAAAAAAAACAGAAATAAATTTAAAAGGAAATGTAGAATCACAAGGACTCAGTCGACTTGTAGACCTCGCCAAGCGTGAGGCGGTTCAGCGACGGGCTAGTAATAATACATCACCTGTGAAATTAGAGAAAACTCAAATTGAAATTAATAAACATATTTACTGTGATACTACACCAACACAGACATCAGTTCCTTTACATTCCACAGTCTCTAATAAAAATATATTATTTTCGCAACGAGAGAGATTTAACAATAGAAATACATCTTCTAACTTTACACCACGCTTCTCAAATGAGATTGAAACTAATTTTGATCCATTTCAAGCAGTACAAGCTCGTTTGCGTGAGAAATTGCGAAAACCAATGATGTATAATAATAATAATAATAATAATAATAATAATACTCCATCATCTCCAGACGAAACAACAAAGTCACCTTCACCTAATTTACAAGAAATATGGCAAACTAATACTACTTCTTCGTTAAATGTTGAAATAAATAATGAAACTCATAATATAAAAGAAGATTCACCTATCACTGAGGCGAGATCAGAAACAGATGTGGGCACACAAAAATATTCTACAGAGTCTCGTAGCCCAAGTGTAACTATTGCAACAAATACATTTCAACACATAAAGGAACGATTCTCTCCAGTATCAAAACCTGTAAAATCAAATTCCTCACGATTTTCTATTACTAAAGAAGAGAAACAAAAACAAAAACAGGAAGAAAAACCAAAACAACGTATTATACCTAATCCTTCTTATTTGCAACGACAACCAAGTCGACCTTCTACTCCAAGAAGAGGAAGTGTTACAAGTTGTAGTTCTTTTTCACAACAACAGAGATCAACCCCGCGTCGGCCTAATAATAATAATAATAATAATAATAATTCAAGAAAATCTAGTCCTTGTCGTGGGGTGCAAGCTGCACTTCCTCTTAAAACAACTCCTAATAGAATTGTATTAGATGTTTTAACTGGGGCAGAAGTTTTTGCATTGATGCGTTTAAGAGGTGTGTTGGTTTCACGTGGGGATACTGGGGAGTGTGATTTACCTGAAACACGATGTCATTCTATTTACTTATCTCCAGAAGAACATAAACAACTTGTGGAATTACGTGCTAATTTACAGTTACATTCTTCTCATGTTAAAAATACAGTAAAGAAAAGTAATACTTCAAATGGTATATCTAATAGAAAAACTGCAGAGAAACCTGTAATTTCTCGTCGACCTTCTCCTTCACTACGTACCACATCAAAGTGGTAAAATTAGAAAATTTCACACAATATTGTGTGTCAAATATAGATCATTTCTTATTATTATATATATATATATATATATATATATTATTTTTTTTTTTTTAGATGCTCATATTTATGCCCTTCTTTTTTTTTTTTTTTTTTGTTGTTGAATTTAATTTTTATTGTGTTTTTTCGCTTTACTAGTTAGATGTTTTTTTAGTTTTTCGGATAATTGTTCTTTTTATTATTATTTACTTCTTTACTATTATTTCTTTGTCCCTTATTTTATTTTTATTTTTTTTACTTGTTTTTTTTTTTTTTTTTTTTGGTTTTAGACATATCGCTTCATGTTTGTTGGAGTTAAATAAAATTTTGTTATTTCTAGTGATATTTTATTTTTATTAATGAAATTAAGAGAGGGAATAAATAATTTTGTGAGTTCTCACCTTATTTTTTATGCTACTTTTAAAAAAGAATATATTAATCATAATGTAACAAAAAATATTTTAATGAATCATCAAAAACGATTTTATACTTCTGTTAATGGGTTTCAATCATCACAACTACCAGTTAAACCTTCTTTTCCTGCTGAGAAAGATAAGAATGTTAAAAACGAAATATTTTCACAAGAATCTATAGAACGATTACCTCAACTTAACCTTGAAAAACAAATTGTAATGCAATTAGCCTTAGATGGTGCTTCACTTTTTATTGGTGGTGACGCTGGTACAGGTAAATCTTTTTTACTTCGTTATATTGCAGAAATTCTTAAAGAAAATGGATTAATTGTAGCTGTTACTGCCTCTACTGGTATAGCAGCTCTTGGAATTGGTGGAAATACATTTCATAGTACATTTGGAATTCCTGTTTTATATGGAGATGCTAAGGCAAAAACATTTGTTGGTTCCTCTTCACATAAATGGTATGATATTGAATTTTTATCCACATTGGATGTTATTATTATTGATGAAATATCACTTTTACATGCAGGTTATATTGAGGCACTTGATTTAGCATTACGTAAGTCTCCTGGAAAATTACAAAATGTACCTTTTGGTGGAATTCAAATTATTCTTTCAGGTGATTTTATGCAACTTATGCATGATAGTGTTTTTAATAAAGATACAAAAGATCGTATTTTTTGTAAAGGTGTAGAAAGTAAAGATGCTTCATCACAAAACTCTATAAAAAAACAAGAAAATGAAAATAATGATGTAGAAAAGGACCTTATTTCTAGTAAAAAACAAGAAATTATTCAAGAACAAATAATTTCTAAATTAAATGATGAAAAGTATTCTCTTGTAAATCGTCGTAGATCATTAAGACGTTATAATAATTCTCCTGTTTTTGAAAGTCCTGCTTTTCTACATTGTTTACTTCATGTACGTTTGTATCATCAAGTTCGACAAAGTGAAGATCCTGAGTTTATTGAAGATCTTAATAAATTACGTCGTGGTATTTTAACTTATAGACTTTCACGTTCTGCTATTTTTAATCCTGAAGATATAAATGCGATTCGTTTATTTCCAACAAAACGTGCCGTTACAGCATTTAATGCTTATAAAATGCTTGAATTAAATGGAGTGGAACAATGTTTTAGAAGTGAATTAAAAATTACAAATAGTAGTGGATCAGATATTAAAGTTAATAATTCTAATCATGATACTCAAAAAATTTCTACAGATATTCTTATTATTCATTTTAGAAATAAATCATTACATTCTATAAAATGGCGTCAAAAAGTAGAAGAATTAATAAATTTACTTTGTACAAAATGTCAAATTAATAATATTGTTCGAACTATGATTCCTCCTGTAACTTCTAGATATTGTCATCATCTTTGTATTTATATACGATTTTTATGTCAAAATAAAAATGAGACTATGAAAATAATTTCTATACTAACTTCTTTAGTTCAAGAAACTTTTTATGGAAATTCAAAAGAAGCATATGCAGCTAAAAGAATTTGGGGAACTGTAGTATGGGAAGTTCGTCAAGGTGATTATTTAGAACGTTTTCTTCGATCATCTTTAGAAAGACGATATAATAAAATTATACAAAATGATCCTGTACTTCAACATAAGAGACTTAAAATAGGATGTAGAGTTATGTTACTTCGTAATTTAAATACTCAATATGTTAATGGTTCACTTGGAACTATAGTTGATTTTCAACTTCTTCGCTACGTTAAACATCTTATTCCTAAAAATTTAAAAGTTTTACTTTCACCTAAATCATACCTTTTTTTACGTCATTCTCAAATGCTGTTAAAAAATAATGAAATTAATTTTTCATTAGAAAATTCACTAAATAATAATAATAATAATAATAATAATAATATTCAAGAAGAATATGAGGATGAAGGAATGATACTTCCTATTGTAAAAATGGATTCTGATAATAAAGAAGTTGCTATTCCTTGGGTTTCTCTCTCACTTCCTACAGAATATCATGCAGGATTTTGTGCGGCGCGTGTAATTGCAATGCCGCTAACTCCTGCCTATGCCTATACAATTCACAAAATACAAGGATTAACATTTAATTATCCTATTCTCTTTGATGCTAGTGGATTTTTCCCATGTGATCATTTAATATATGTTGCGGCAAGTAGAGTTCGACGTTTTTCACATTTTCGTATGATAAATGTTTCACCTCGAATGATTTCAGTAAATCGAGGAGCACTTCATTTTACATCGACAATTCCTTCTGCTGAAAAGGCAATGGAGTTATGGAATAATTGGAAAAAAACACAGAAGACAAAAAATAATGTATTAACATCATCATCATCATCACAGTTTTCTTTTTTTCAAGCAACATGGAAGTTGCGTCAGAGCGAAAAAAAATAGTAATTTCTTTTTTATTGGATTTCTTTTTTTTTAGATTGGTTGGGTTTTTTTTTTTTTTTTTTTCCTTTATATGAGGAAATATGTCGTCTTTAATTTTTTTGTTGTTTTTTAAGGGGAAATTAACAATTTTTTAGGAAATAAATTCTTTTGGGGCTATAAGCAATCATTTTGTTTTTGTTTTATTACTATTTAAATATTTTTTTTTTACTTTCTTGCATGAATACAAGAGTTATTGTCATTTGATTTTTTTTTGTTTTTTTTCCTTTTTCCTTATACCTTCATTTATTCCTGCTTTTACTAAAACTCTATTAAGACAATTTATTTTACTAGATTGTCTTTTTTTTTTTTTGCCCTCTGCATATTTCTATTTTGATTTCTTTATTTTTTTTTTTTTTTCTTGCTTTCTTTTTGTACATCATTTTTTTTTTTTTTTGTGTGTGTGTCCCATTACTAGACTCCCATTTGGTGAAGAACAAAAATAAAAACAATAATTAAAAAAGGTATATATATATATATATATATATATATATTACCAATCCTCACAGTCTCTTTTAAAAAAAGAATGAGTCTTGGACTTGTAAAATTACACTGTGGGGCCCAGCACTATGACTGGGGGAAGCCAGCGGAGACGAGTATGGTGGCGAGAATGATAAAAGAGAATAAAGTTGAGATTAATAATAATAATAATAATAATAATAATAATAATAATAATGGTGGAGGCCGGCGTTACGCAGAGTTATGGGTCGGCACCCATCCGAGTTGTCCTTCTAAATTAAATTCAAAATCTTTAGAGGAATTCTTGCAAGATCCGGGGGTGGCAAATATATTTTTTTCTCCAGCCCAACAACAAATCCCAGAGTTTCGTGGAAAAGTTCCTTTTTTATTAAAAATACTTTCAATAGAAACAGCACTCTCTATTCAAGCACACCCGAATAAAGAACTTGCGGAAAAATTACATAAAGATAATCCAAGTAAGTATAAGGATCCTAATCATAAACCAGAGTTAATTATAGCCCTCACACCATTTGAAGCTCTTTGCTGCTTTCGTCCACTAAAAGAAATTATTCGTTTAGTAGAATCAGCTCCAGCACTAGAAGCTTTACTTGATAGTAGTATTATAAATTCTATAAATAAAAGTGAAAAAGAAATTATAAAAAGTTTAATGCATATTTTATATAATTTAAATTCAGATCAGCATAAAAACGCTTTGCGTGAACATGTAATAGCTATTGAAAATAAAGGTTTAAATATTAGTAAAGAAGATAAAGTATTTTTACGTCTTATGAAACAATATCCAGATGATATTGGATGTTGGATGGTGTATTTTCTTAATTATATTCAATTAGAACCTGGTCAAGGATTATTTTTATCAGATAGTGAACCCCATGCTTATCTTTATGGAGATGGAGTTGAAATTATGGCAAATAGTGATAATGTTGTTCGTGCTGGATTAACACCAAAATGGAAAGATGTTTCAACATTATTAGAAATGTTAAAATATAGTACAGATGGTCTGCAACGTGCAAAGTTTGAACGTCAAGTTGCTTGTGAAGGTGAAAAGTGGGAAGTACAATATTATTGTCCACCAGATACATTTCCTGATTTCTCTATTTATCGCCTTGAGCATGAATCAAAAGATAATGATGAAGTAAGTATTAATTTGCCAACAATTGGTTTGGGCTTTTGTTTACGTGGTGAATGTGTTTTAAATGGAAATTCTGTCAAAGAAGGTGATTGTTTTGCACTTCCTTATGGGAGTTTTAAATGTGAATCAAAAGATCAATGTTTATTATTTGTTGCATCTATGAATAAAACACTTGCATTACCTTCTAAGGTTTAAAATAAATTAAAAAAATGTAAAAGAAATTATTTATTAGTTGCAATAAGAAAAATAAATCAAAGGGTAAGGGAGGAGGGGAAAATATCAAAAGTTAGGTGGATAGAGAAATGATTAAAAAATTTGTTGAACGAGTGAAAGTATAAGAGAGAAAAGAAAGAAGGAAAAAAAAAAAAAAAAGCGTGCCATAACTAATATTTGGCAAAAAAAAAATTATGGGCATATATAATTTTTTTTTTTTTTCTTTTTTTTTTTGTCTTCGGGTAACTAAAAAATAATAAAGAGGAATTTCCTATATATATATATATTTTTTTTTTTGAATAATTTCACTTTTATTTTTTCTAATACCCTTGCATTCTAAATGAAAAGTATAAAAAAAAAAAAAAAATATATATATATATATATAATATATTTATTTATTTTTTAAAAAATGGCATCCCTTTCATGTCAATCAAAGGAGACTCGAGAGCGTCATCGACGCATGTTATTAGAATTATTAAAATTACCAGATAATCAAGAATGTATGGATTGTAATTCACGAAATCCAACATGGGCTAGCATAAATTTAGGTATTTTTATTTGTTTACGTTGTAGTGGGTTACACCGACAGCTTGGAGTTCATGTGAGTAAAGTTAAAAGTTGTACAATGGATTTGTGGGAACCGGAGCAAATTAAATTTATGCGTGAAATGGGAAATTTAAAAGCAAAAAGTATTTGGGAAGCTGAACTTCCTGCAGATTATGGGAAACCTGGAGAAAAAGAAGATTCAGAACTTGTATTAAAGTGGGTTCGTACAAAGTATGAAAAGAAAAAGTTTTATAAAGCGAAATCTACAGTGATGGAATTAACTCCTTCCGTTATTACTTCTTCTTCTACTAGTATAGTTCAATTAGGTGGAATGCAAATAAAACCACGACGAGTAAAAGAAGATAAATTAAAAAATAATTCATCTAAAGAAAAAGTTGAAGTTCAACATCATGAGTATGAGGAATATATGTCTCCAAGTTCAACTGAATTATCACCTGTACCTAATTTAATGGCATTTAATAATACAAGTGAGGAGCATTATAATTCAGGGTATACTACTTCATCATTTGATTTTGTTAGTTCAGTAAAATCAATACCTGTTGTTGTTGATAATCTTTTACAAGAAAATGAAAGTGCTTTTGATTTTATAAAGGGAACAAATAATTTTAAGCAAGACGTAACTTCATTTCCTACATTTAATTCTGGATTTAATTTTTCAAGTAATTTAGTTGAATTTGGTATATCTAGTAGTAATACTAATGAAAATAAAGATTGTTATTCTATGGGAAATAATAATAATAATAATAATAATAATCTATTAGATGACTTTTTTAGTTCAGATCCTATTTCTACAAGTGAATTAATTCCAAAAGTTACTCAAAATTCTGTGATTTCAACATGTAATCAAAAACAAACAATATCTAATACATCAACTGTTGGTACCTTTTTCGATCCTTTTGAACATATTTCCTCTACTCAAGAATCAAGTTTTACAAGAGAACAACAATTACCTTTTTCATCATGGAGTAATAGAGTAATGCCAACCGATACGAAGAATTTTTCGTGGCAAAGTAAACAAGCACAATTAGAAGAACAAATGAGAAATTTACAGCAGCAAGTTGCTATGATGATTAATAATAGTAATAATAATAATAATAATAATAATAATCATAATAATGGGTTTTATCCGAATTATGGGATTTTTTAGATGTGTAAAAAGCATTATTTTTAATTGTCTCTGTCAGTGATTTTTTTTTTTTTTCGATTGCATTTTACTGCATACTCCATATATCGAAAAATGGAGGAAAGAAAAGACAGTTTTTAATATTTGTATGAGTTTGATTTTTTTTTTTTTTTTTTCTACTGTTTTTTCCTCCATAATTTCCCCCCTATTTTAAATATTTGCTTCACGAATACTGTCTGTGTTACTCTCTCTGTGTGTGAGTGTGTATTCTTTACCATATTTTTTTTAATTCCTCTTCTTTACTTAACTATTTTTCTTTCTTTTTTTTTTTTTTTTCTGATGAAGTACATATATTTCTCTATATTCTCAAAAAAAAATATAACTACAAGAAAGAAAGGAAAAAAAAAAAAAAAAAAATCATATTTATTACTATTATAGATTCATATATATCTAATAATATTACATAAACAATATGGTGACTACAACGGATACAATTTCTATGAAACAGCAGAAAAATGAAACCCTGCAGAAGCAACCCTCACCCCCGCGAAAGAGAATTACACTTTCCCCTTACTTACAATCCCAACAAAGTTTACAAAATGAAATGAAATGTGATTATGTTTTGCTCTGGTATGAGCGGGACCCACACTCGCCTCCAGGTCAACGTCCTAACTTTATAACGGTGGGAAATCCTATTCCAGTTTCTCTCTCACATCATGTGTTTATGCAAATGGCATTTGGTGTTTTGAAAGATCGTCTCTTAAAGGGATCCACTCGAAAGAAGACAAATAAAGACAATGAAGAAGAGAAGGGAAATAATAATAATAATAATAATAATAATAATAATAATAATTCCTCCCCAAGAGATACAACAGAGAATAAAGGTGTGTCTCTTAAAAAACTTAAAGGAAATCTATCTCCACGAGAGCAAGATATTGCGGCTTTTTTTTGTTTCCTTTGGCAATATGTGGCGAGTATGTTAGAGTCCCAAGCGGAGGCTCTACAACTGGCTCGCGCTAATATGAAAAATAATAATAAAAATAAAAAAGGTGGGCCCACTCCAAGGCCAACAGTTCGTATGACAAAACAACAATTACGTCTTCAAATATTATTGGAATATAATGTCGATGTACGTCAGGTGCTAGGCGATGGGCTTCCAACAGATGGAGTTGTAAGTGAGGCGTACTGTCAACATCTCGTGACGGAGAAAATGAATGAGGAGGAGTTTTATAATCAACTTGCCAAACCTGCTGGAATGGCACAAGTGTGTTCTATTATGTGAGGTATAAAAAAAACATATATATAAAAACATAAAATAGGAACATTAAAGTCAAGTATAATATTTTTTTGTTTTTCTCATCTTTTTTTTTTTCTTTCTTTTTTTTTCTTATTTTGAGTCGGGATTTTGAATTTGCTTTCTATAGTTTTTTTTGTTTTGTTTTGTTTTTTCGTTGTCGGAGTTCTCCTTATCTAAATATTATTATTATTTGCAGTTTCAATCATCTTTTTTTTTACGAGTTTTTTTTTTCTTTTATTGTTTTATTTTTATTTCTGATTGGTTGAAGTTGGAACGGATTGGTGACTTATCAACATACTAATATATATATATATATATGCATATTTATATTTATATCTAAAACAGAATGTGTCAAACTAACTCCTTGTACGGGAAATTTATAGTGAGTGAAAAAAAAAAAAAAAAAAAAAATCAGGTAGAATGAAGGAAAGAATATTGTTTAGTTCCCGATATTACTTAGTTTATCTGATCGAATTTCTTTTTTTCTTTTTTTGAGTTTGCATTTCATGAGAAAAAATAAAATTATTGTTTTTTCTCATGCTTCTCATATTAAGGCCCTAATTAACTATTTCTTTTTTTTTTTTTCTCTTTTTTGTTTATATATATATATATATATATATTGAACTATATAATTTGTATTGTATCTGTGGAATTACCACTTTCTAGGAGCTCTGAACTTTAGTCCTTTGAGACTCCACAATTATTCTTTATATTATTATTATTATTTTTTTTTTTTAACACTCCTAGTCTTCCAATAGATGGTTCGACTTCCTCCACACGCTTCAGGACGCCCCGCTCGAGGCAATAATAATAATAATAATAATGCTGCTCATGTTGCAGCCGTACCTAATTCTACTAATAATTCTAATTCTTCTTTATTAAGGCGGGCGGCTAATATTTATTATTGGCAGGCAGCAGGAGGTGGGCCCGCACCTTTATTTAGTGGGCCGCTAGGAGTTCAAGTAGGGGAGGCACCGACTGGGACTGTCATACGTGAGCTCCGCCGCTACCAGGACCCATTCAATGCCTGCTGGGTGGCCACAGCTACTACTAATAATAATAATAATAATAATAATTTAATTTGGGCCCGCCTCACATCTAATGAAGGAGAGGACTGGCACTGGCAGCGTGTGTATGATGCGAGGCTAGTGAATGCGGCAACTCTTAACTCGGGAGAGTTAGGAGAAGAAGAAGAAGACGTGATGTTAGTGGGGCCTGCTTCAATAGATAATATAGAAGGTAAAAGAAGATCACTTCCATCTGTGGATCATGTAATTCGTGAAATTAAACTTTTAGAAGAGTGTTGGAAAGAATTAATAATGGAAATTAATAAGAAACGTAATTGGAATGAAGAATATCAGGAACTTGTAGATTTAATGAACTTTGGTCAGTGGGAACAAAGTTTTTCTGCATCTGAAAAATTACGTGAATTTATAGAAGAATTTTCAGAAGCTGCTGAAGATGCAGCTTTAACTATTATATCAGATATGATTAAACCTTCTTCAGAACGTATTTCAAAAAGTATAAATTGTGGAATAGTTGGAACATTTTTTTATAATGGGCTTCTTGTACGTCTTGCTCTTGATGATGCTAGTGGAAATATTAAAGGAGATTTACATGCTTGGAAATTAATGTCACAATTTATGCAGACACGTCAAATTCTTGCATTAGAAGGTCCAAAGCGTCTTTTATATACTATACCAACTGCTATGATTACTTTTGCAGGTTTTCGTATTTGTGTAACTGCTATTCCTCCAGTAGAAGTTAAAAAAATTGTTAGTTTTCCATTACAGGAATGTTTAAATAATTTAGATTCATCAGAAGTTGTTAAATCTCATTTATTAGATCTTGCTCTTTCTATTGGAATAAAACCACATTATATAAAATCTACTAAAGAAGAATTAATATCTATACCAATTAATGTTGATACTATTGTAGTAGCAGGAAATGATAAAAGACTTTATATTTTAAATACTTCAACTTTTCTTCCACCAATAGGAATTTTTATGAATGAAAAAAAAAAAATTAATGATTCTTTATCTTTGCGTTTCCGTCCTGAATTTCTTCTTTCTTGGGGTCAACCTTTAAATTCTGATGCTTTTATAGAAGAAGTATCTACAATAGAAGATAATTCTATGATTATGCAAGCAACAGAATATATAAAGAATGAAAAAATTTTAGTAGTTGCAGAAACGATTGGTCTTCATAGAGCTATAGATCTTCCTCATCAAGACTCTATAGAATGTACATTATGTTCTCGTATTATGGAAAATGAATTAAGATTTATTGTTTGTCATAATCCTAAAAAGTGTTGTCATATCTGTTCTCATTGTTATACTCAAAGATTAATAGAAATTAAAAAAGATACTAATAATCTTTTTAAAGATGCTGTAAAATGTAATTTTTTACATCGAAGGTCAAAGGGTCTTCTTATAGAACCTTCTTTAACATCTATTTTTCATGTTAATGGACTTAATATGCGATTTTTACCTTTTGTATATTATAGTATTCCACAAGTTTCAAAATTTGCTGTGGCACATTATTGTGAAGTTGAAATTATTGCAAGAGCTGCAGTACATGTTCTTCGTGAAAAACTTCGTCGAACTGCCCAAACACAGGATGAAGTTAAATCAATTTGTCAAATATTTTTTTTAGGTTTACTTCAATCTTCAGGTGCTACAGCAAAACGTTTTTGGGCGCAGGAACTTGGACCCACCATTACAAGTTTATATGGAATTCAAGAACCTATTAATACATCAGAATTAGATATTGAATTATTATATCATCGTGTAGCAGAAATTTCTGGTGTTTTCCTTGATGAAGCTAGTATTTTATCTTTTCACTCAGAGAAACCATTTCTTCAAATTGCTGGAGTGCGACCATTAGTTAAAATAATTCAACCACCCAGCATAGGTAATGAAAAATCTCATGAAAAAATTCGTGAATCACTTTTTAAAAAATTAGAAAATATATTATTATTTTGGATTGGAATTTCTGAAAATGAAGAAAATGATAATAAAAATGATATTGAAATAAATCAACCTTTTTACTTAACCGAAAGAGAAAATTGGGTCTAATATTTTTAGATATAAAGTATATTTCTATGTTTATTATTACTTGTTACTTGTTTTTTTTTTTTTTGCTTTATTTATTATTACTATTATTTTATTTATTTTATTTACTTTGATTATCTTTTAATTTATATATATATATATATTTGTAATTGTCTAATTGCTAATACTTTTTTTGTTCTGGGTTTTTCTTTTAAATTCTTCTTTTTTTTTTTAGAGAAATAGAGAAAAAACAAAAAAAAAATATATATATATATACTTTTATACTTTTAAATAATGCAAGCTTCATCTTTTCAAGATGTTACTAACACTTTACCAACCAAACGTCGAGTTTCTCCTCAGTATATTCCACAGGGAGCCCCAACTTCAAATGCTATAAATTTAAATACTGTTCAAGAACTTTCTGAAAAAATTGATAACGTTTCACGTAAAGTTGATGCTATTTATGAATTATTAATTTCTCTTTTCCCTCAACAAGTGTATGATATGCCATGGTCTGCAGATCCTATACAGCAAATGCCTTGTGTTGGTATGATGAATACAGCAGTTCCCTATGAAGAAAATTCAAATGTTGTTTCTTTATTTAATGATGCTTTACATAAAAAACAAGTACCAGTTTCCTCTATTGAAACCCCTGTGTATATGCCACAGCCTAATATAATAATATCAGCAACAACTCCAACCACAACAACAACTCCAACTATAACATCAACAGAAACCGTTTCAGAAAATATTTTAACAAATAAAGAACGAGAACCAAAAACACATGATTCAAAAAAACTTTCCTCCCCTACAATACTTAATACAACAACAACACGAAATAATGAACCTTTTAATTGGCCCAAACGAGATTGTTTTATTCTTCTTGTTGAATTTAAATGTCAACGAGTGAAAAGGTGTGAAAGTAATATATTTATTACTCCTGGTCAGTATGCTATTGTGCAAGGAGATCGCGGGCATGATTGTGGAGTTGTTAATCAATGCAGTGAGTGGAGTGCGGAGCAAAATTGTTTTACAAGAGAAGAAAGTTTTGATGGAGTTCTGGTAAATGTTTCTCGAATGAAAAATGATATGGGCCGTGTGTTGCGTGTTGCCACAGAAGAAGAAGTTGAAAAATTATTTGGTGAAATTGCCCGCAATGAAAACCTTGCCCTTAAAACGTGTCGGGAAATTGTAAGTCGACTTGCATTAGATATGGATGTGGTGGATTGTGAATATCAGTTTGATCAGCAAAAGATAAGTTTCTACTATGAAGCTGCACGTTCTATTGATTTTCGACAATTAAATAGTGAATTATTTCGTGTATTTGGGGTTCGTATTTGGTTACAAAATGTTAATAATGCGGTGAAGAATGTGGTGCCAGCGGGGGCAATGTCAAGGGATGATAAAGTGCAATATCAGAAGAGTGGATTACGTCCACCGAACTTTAAATAGATATATTTTTTTTTTCTTTCTTTTTTTTTTTTATTGAAGGAAGGGAGGGGGTTTTGATTATTATTTTATTTATTTATTTTATTACTAAAAAGAATTAAAAAAAAAAAAAAAAAAAAGAGGTATTTTCCACAGAAGAGTTACGTTGCCTTCAAGTAGTATTAGAATGATATTTTTAAAATTAGTAAAAAATGGACTCAGTGAAATTATTTTTGATTTATTTATTTTTTTTATTTTGAGGGTAATTCCTCATTCTCCTTTCTTCACAGAGCAGATGAAGACTTCTGCAAACATAGAACGCATAGACTATTGTATTTACCTTCTCTTTTTTTGTTTCTTTTTTTTTTTTTCCTTGTCTTGTGCAGGTAGCGCTATATATATATATATATTTTTTTTTTTTGGTTTTGTTTTTATTATTGCTTGCTTTTTGTTGGGTTTTTTCTTTTTCTTTGTTTTTAAAAATTTCATAGAATTTTGCTGTCTGTAAGACCAACGAAAAATTAGAGAAAGTGACGAATATAAAAACCCTCCTATTTTGATGAAGTTGAGATTAAGGGGGAGTTTAAAAGAGGGTATATATAAAATAATGTAAACATGTTTTTTTTTTTTTTTTTTGCTTTTTCTTATATATATATATATTTCTGTTCATATCTATGTATTTTTTCTCATATTTCTTATTTTCTTTTCTACTTTAAGAATTAAAAAAAAAAAAAGAAAAAAAAAAAGAAAATGGAACGCCGCACTTTTTTTCGCCGAAGTACTAAAAACAAAACAATCCTTTTTCGTTGTTTAATTATATTAGCTATTTCACTCATATTAATTTATGTATTTCTTGCAATATCAATCGAAGGTGAATTTCAAACAACAATTGATGCTATTTCTCGCACTAAACCATTAGAAGCATGGGGTTATAATAAGGAACGTAATATTAATCGCTTAGTTGCTATACAGAATAGTATTTTAAATGATATTCGCACAGGAGTTATCTCTTTTTTAAATCCTTTTTCTATTGTGGATTATGGCTCTGATCAGGGATACTTTTCAATAAGTTTAGCTAAAATATTTTCAAATGCTCATATAATGTCTATAGAGTTGGGTGGAGTTGGGGGTGAAATTTGGAAAACGAATGGAGATGTATTAGCATTAGAAGATCATTTTATTAAACAACATAAAACAGAGAAACAGGTTCAAATTTGTCAAGCTTTAGTAAAACCTGAACATTTTATAATGTTGAATGAAGCTAGTATACAATCCCATTATCAACTAGTACTCAGTGTATTTCATTGGTTTGATTTAAAAGATAAAAAAACATTTCAACGTATATTAATTGAACTTCTTCATAATGCTAAGATTGCGACATTTATTGAACTTCCTCTACTAGGCGATGATTCACAACTTATTCGTAAACAAGTTGGGTATAATAATTTTAAAAAATGGTATGAAGGATCAAATGGAGATATTGAAAAAGTTATTCATGAAGCAGCTAGGGTTCATAATATAAGTGTAAAAGTTATATTTGTTACAAAAACCCCTTGGATTCACTGGCATCGAACTTTATATCGTGTAGAAATTATTAATGAGAAAAAATCTCTTCCTTTTGGTTGTGAAAAGAGACGTGAAATTTATGGTTGTCAGAAACGTAGTCACCATAATAAGTGCACAATAACCAATTTCTAACATTTTATAACTTTTTTGATTTTATTTTATTATTATTATTATTATTTTTATTATTATTATTATTATTATTATTTTTATTTTTTTTTTTTTTTTGGGGGGGGGGGGGGGATTTATACAATATTTTTATTTTTAA
>JASANY010000931.1:130103-200227 GCA_030849755.1 Trypanosoma avium | reverse complement strand
GGGGGGGGGCGTCCCAATGATCCTATATTTTTCTTTTTCCCTTTTAATGGAGGAGATTGTCCTTTGTTGTAGATGGAATATTAAAAAAATATATATATAATTTTATTTTACTTTGTATTCTTTTTTTTTTTTTAATAACATAATATTATTCTACCTAAGAGAAACTGTTTAAAAAAAAAAAAAAAAAGAAAGGGGGGGGGGGAGCTTATACATATATTTTGTTTTAGTTTTTTTTAAAGAAAAAAAATGAAAGGAAATCGTCAAGTTAATTCACGAAATATTATGCCCTTACCAAGGGTAAAATTATTTGTCTTACTTTTATTTGTCGTTTTATTTTGTCTTGTTTCTTCTACTATTGGTAACTGGCCCTTACCAAAGTCTCCCAAACGTTTACCTCATTCTCTATCTATAGAAGATAATATGATAAATGAAAATGGATTAGATGATCATATTTTGCGTTCAGGTGTAAAACAAATGGAGAGAATTTTATCTAAAACACCTGTTCCTTTTCTTGTACCTTGGGGAGGTGATTCTATTTTTGTTTTTCGTGAATGGATGCATGTATATCGTAGTATTAGACATGATATTTATAATCATAATAAGAATAGTAATTTTAAAATGGGTGATATGAAAAATGATAAATCTTCTTTATCAAAGAAAAAAATTCAAATATTAGTATATGATGTTGATGATGGTTATTTTACACTTTCTCTTACAAAGTTTATTCCAGAAGCATTTGTGACAAGTTTAGTTTTTGATAAATGTACGCATTCTGTTAAGAAACAAGAAACATGTTTGTCACCAATTCGAGTAATGGAAAGTATAGAAAATAAATGGAAAGAAATTCAAAAAACAAATATTTCTGAAGAAGATCCACGTCTTTTTGTATGTTTATCTCCATATATGAATCCTATTCGATTGGGTGGAATAGCTGGACGTTATATTTTATCAGATTATCAAATTGCTTTATCTTTATTTGATCATTTTACTAGTATTCCATCTAAAATAACATTTCAACGAGCACTTGTATCTGTTTTAAATAGTACATCTATTGCAACATTTATTACTCTTCCAAATTTTCCTGTTTCATCTATAAAAAAACATTCTTTTCCTTTACATTGGTATGAGGAACCACAAAATCCGGAGGTTTTAATAAAAGAATCTGCAGATGCTTTTGGTCTTCAAATTTCTATTTCTTCTATAGCTTCAATAGAATTTGGTGGTTTTAATAGAACAATATTTCGTGTTGAAAGACAAGAAGGAAGTATTAGAAAATCAGATGATTTAAATGGTATACAGGAATTAAATAGTATTCAGTGTGAAGCACGAAAAGAACTATTGCGTTGTAGTCTAAAAGGAGAGTTATTAAGATGTCCTTCATAGTAAAAAAAAAAAGAAAAACTGAAATATTAGAATAAAAAGATGAATTTTCTTTTATTTAACATTATCTCAATATTATAATTGGTTTTGAATTTTTGTTTATTTCTTCCTTTATTTTAACTAAATCTTTCTCTCTCTTTTTTTCTTCTCTCTCTCTCTCTGTATATATATATATATATATATATATATAATTTATTAATATATTTAATAAATTTTATTTAGTTATATGGCGCAACACCCAGATAAATTAATATGGAAAGAAGAGACGCGCCATGGTATTTCCGCCTCACAGTTTGGAATGGCCCTTGGTTTCTGTGGTAGAATTGTAGATTATGTAAATTATTTACGAAATATAACTGGAACAGATTTAGAATTTACTGGAAATGCTAGCACGGCTCATGGTATTGTAACAGAACCCAAGTCACGTGCTTTATATGAACTTCTTACAGGAAATTCTGTGAGTGATGGGGGTTTCTTTTTAACAGAAGATCGTTTATTAGGATGTTCACCGGATGGTCAAGTATTTTATAATTCGGATGAAATACAACAAAGTTTACCAGATGATTTTTCTAGTGAAAGTAGTCCAAATTCACCAAGTGAAAATATACGTGTACGAATACCATTTAAATCAAAACGAGGACGTCATGATGATGATAATAATAATAATAATAATAATAATAATAATTCAAAAAAATCATTACCAATACGACGTTCTTCTCAAAAAAAATGTCGACTGTTAGAAATTAAATCCCCCTTTTATGCTTTATATGATGGTTCAAAACCTGCTTATCAACCTTTTGGTATTCCTTTACATTATCTTTGTCAAATGCAAGGTCAAATGTCTATTGCAGATGTTGAGGAGTGTGATTTTTTTGTTTACTTAGATCGCCCCTCGTGTCAAGTTGTTGCTTGGAGAGTTAAAAGAAGTAAAGAATTTTGGGATTGGGCTGCTCCTAAATTACGAGAAGTTGCGGAGTGGGTTCGGGATGGGCCACCAACTTGGTTAAATCGTTCGTTTCAATATGAAACCTTTGATTTTTCAAAAATTAGGGTAGAACCTCTTATATTTCCTTATAATATTACGTTAAATGAACCTATATATGATCCTCGTCGTTTTCCATTTTTTGAACAGTTTCCTAACCCGTATCGACAAGAAAAAGTTAATTCTGATCAGGAAATTATAATACAATGTTTAACAAACCCAATTACTAGATTTTTATTTCATAACGATATAGATGATAATATTAATAATGAGGGAATTATGGAAGAAAATGTAATATATTGTAAATTAGAGGAATTTTCATATATTTCTTCTGTAAATAAGTTTAATTGGAATTTTTTTGCTTCAAATGGTGATACCTCAATGATAGATATAGTTAAATCTAATATTTTTGAAGTAATAAAACCTTTTGATTTTAATGATGATAAAGTTACATGTCGATTATTTAATAGTAAAAGTGAATTGAATGATCTTGAAAAAAATATTAGTTGTAGTAATTGTAATGATAATAACGATGAAAAAAATACAATAAAAGTACGATATTTTCATAGAAATTTTTTCTGCTCTTTAGTTCCTTGTTCATGCACTTTAACTGTAACTAAAAGTAAAAGTCCTTCTGCTATTGCTACTAATTTTAATTTAAGAGAAAGTTCTATTACAAGCAACCATAAAAATACTGAAGAACCAGTACTTTCGATTTCAATTCTCGGAACTTCAACTCCAGTAAAGCGACGTGAATTTTCAGTAAATTCAACAAATTCTGTTTGGATTATTGATGATGATTCTGTAACATCACAAACTTTATCAGTAGAATGCTATAACGTTTAAAGAAAAGTACAAAAAAAAATTTTTTTTTTTTCTTAAAGTAGAGAGAGATAGAGAAGGGGGAGTCAAAATAAAATAAAAACAAAAAAAACACATGATTATTTAATGCATTAAATATATATATCTTTTTTTTTTTTTTTTTTGCCGGTGGGGGAGGGGGGATTTTTTTCTATTCTGATTTAAATTTATCCTTTTTTTTTTTTTTTATTCTTAGCTTTATTATCTATTCTATTCATTTTTTCATTTTTTTTTTTTTTTTTTTTCTACCCAAATTAAAAGCTTAAAGTAAATATAATGAGAAAACGGAACGAAAGCACAACTATGAGTGTGAGTACTAGAACAAGTATCACTCAAATTGGTAGTCTTTCATATACTGAAGCACCTATTCCAGTTATTCACTTAAAACAAAGACAAATTCCTCGTTTATATCCTGTTTTAGCTGAAGAAGGAGTGATAAATTTAGATGAAAATAAAGAAGGTTTGCCTCCTTTTAGAGGTGTTATTAGTACTTCTTCTGGTCCTCTTGCACCAAAGAAGGAACAAATACGTGGAGTTTTAAATAAATATTCAAATCATTCTAGTAACGCTGAATATATACTAAAATGGAAGGGTTTAACAGGCAAAGAAATAGAAAATAGTTTAATACCTGTGAAAATTCATTATAAAGTACAACTATTATTTTTAGAAGAAAGAAGAGAACGTAGCCTAATTATGAATGAACATCTTACTAAATGGGTAGAAATACAAATTCAGTTTCGTGAAGAATCTCCTCTTAGACAAAAACTTCTTACTTGGGGTACAGTTAACGCTCTTTCACAGCGAATGCAAATTCTTCATCAACGCAATCAACAATCTTCTAAAATAATTTCTATGGCTTCTATATATAATATTCATACTATGAAAGATGATCTTCTTCATACTCCAAGTACACATATAGGATCAAGTGATCAAACCCCATTTACAGGGGATTCTCAAGTAACATATATAATTCCTAAACAAGCTACAGCACCTTCTGAAAGTTTGACAAATATTGATTACGTTGTAAGTGAAATTTCACTTGAAAGAAGTTTATTAGAAAAGACACAAAATCAATATTCATCACCAAGAAGAAGTGTAACTCTTAGTGGAAATACTATTCCAACAGTAAGTCGTGTATTAAATGGTGCAGAGGAGATGATATCAACTGATAATCATGAAAAATCACCAAAAAAGGGTACTAGTAGTAATAATATTACAAAGTCAGCTTTAGACAATTCTCCTAACGATGATAACGATGATGATTCTCTTGAAAGATCTCTTATTTCTGAAGCGGCTCGTGGAGAACAAGTAAGACTTAACTTTGATGATTCTCTTGAAAGATCTCTTATTTCTGAAACGGCTCGTGGAGAACAAGTAAGACTTAACTTTGATGATTCTCTCGAAAGATCTCTTATTTCTGAAACGGCTCGTAGAGAGCAAGTGAGACTTAACTTTGATGATTCTCTCGAAAGATCTCTTGTTTCTGAAACGGCTCGTAGAGAGCAAGTGAGACGTAATCTTAATGATTCTCTTGAAAGATCTCTTCTTTCTGAGACTCAATGTGGAAAAGATCTAACAGGTAACCTTAATGATTCTCTTAAAACATCTCCTAGTTTTAAAACAGCAATTGGATTTGATACGACAAGTGGAGGTGATGACTCATTAGTACGTTCACTTGCTACTTGTACACCACCAAACCTCACAAATCATAGTGAAGAAAATCAGTGATCAATTATATCCTATGTGATTTATTCACTAAACTTTATTGTTACATTACTACTTTATATTTGTAAAAAATTAGAATAGATAAAATATTCGAAAAAAGGAAGAAAATCAAGTGTTTTTTTTTTTTTTTTTTTTTTTCCTACTACTTCTTGAGTTCTGGGCAAATATTGGGATTTTTCAATTTATAGAACTTATTATTTAGCTTAATATAAATACATGTATTGTTTTTTTTTTTTTTTTTGATTTTCTTCTTTTAGTAGTAGTATAATTTGTTGTTATTATTATTATTTTTTTTTTTTTTTAATCTATTTCACATATTTATTTGTAAACAATGCAGGGTGACCCACGTCAGGGACAAAATGGTCAGTCACTCTTTGAGCAAATGTATCAGCAACAACAATTACAACAACAACAACAATCATTTGGTCAACATCCTTCATATCCACCACAGCAACCTCCTTTTATGAATTCACAACCCACATATGGACAAACTGGATATTCACAACAGCAACAACAGCATCAGGGTACACCTAATTTATATACAAATTCATATTCATCTCAATCACCACAAGTATCATCACCACCATTACCGCCACCTAATTATATTCCTCCCCAACAGGATAGTGATTATTTTAAAGGTTTTTATGATGGTATGATAAGGCCTTCTGGACCTGTTGTTGGAAATGCTATAAGTTGGTTGGCTCCTCTTTTTGTTAATCTTGCTATATTTGTGGGGCCACTTTGGTATATGCGTCGTAAGTATATGCAAGCTGTTGGTCAAGCAAAAGCAGGTGAAGCTGCAAAGAAAAATCCAATGATGGGAGGACTTATGGATATGATGAATCCTATGAAATCTAAAAATTACCGTATTGATGCTAAAGGAACTACTTTTGCAGATGTTATTGGAATTCCTGAAGCAAAAGAAGATTTAAAACAATATGTTGATTTTTTAAAAGATCCCAAAAAATTTACTCGTCTTGGTGCAAGACTTCCTAAAGGTTGTTTATTAACTGGACAACCAGGAACAGGTAAAACACTTTTAGCTCGAGCCGTCGCTGGTGAAGCTAGTACTCCATTTTTTTGTTGTTCTGGTGCAGATTTTATTGAAATATTTGGTGGAAGTGGACCTAAACGTGTTCGTGAACTTTTTGCACAAGCTAAAGAAGCTGCACCTTGTGTTGTTTTTATTGATGAAATTGACGCTATAGGTTCTCGTAATCAAGGAGGAAGAAGTATGGGAGGTGGTAGTAGTGAAGAGAATCGAACTGTTAATCAATTATTAGCAGAATTAGATGGTCTTTCTAGTAAAGAAGCTGTGGTAGTTATTGCTGCTACAAATTATCCAGAAGCTATTGATAAAGCTTTACTTCGTGAGGGTAGATTTGATCGAAAAGTAAATATTCCAATGCCTGATAAAGATGCTCGTCAAGAACTTTTTGAATTTTATCTTAAAAGAATTATTACAGGAGATCCTAATTGTCAACCAAAGGTACAAAAATTTCGCACAAGAAAAGAAGGTGAAAATTTAGGAACTAATAATTTTGATAATACAAATAAAACATCATCTACAGATACTTCTAAGAAATCAGAAGATGTAAAATCTATTATTGAAGAAACTCCTATTGAAATAAAAGTAATTCCAGGTGTCAGTAATAAAGAATATGCAGTAGCATTAGCAGAACGTACTCCAGGTGTTTCACCTGCACAAATTTCTACTATTGTAAATGAAGCTGCTCTTACTTCTGCTATGGAAGATCATGAAGTTGTTCCTTTAAAAACTCTTCAAGATAGCATTGATGATGTTCTCATTGGTAAAAAACATCGACAACGAATGAGTGAATCTTCTTTGCGTCGAACAGCATATCATGAAGTTGGACATGCAATTATGGCTTGGACTTCTCCATTACAAAAAGATGTTGTAAAAATTTCTATTATTCCTCGTGGAAGAGCTGGAGGTTATACACAGCAAGTTCAAGATGAAGCTTTAGAACCACGTACGGATGTATTTTTATTTTCACAATTATGTGTTCTCATGGGAGGACGTGTTGCGGAACGTATATTTATGAAAGATATTTCTACAGGTGCTATGGATGATCTTCAAAGAGCAACTCGTATTGCAATGGAAAAACTTTTAATGTATGGTATGTCGAAATCTATTGGTCAACTTGCTTTTAAACCTAATGATCGTAATGAAGGAAGGGCTTGGATGAATTATTCAGAAGAATTACATGCAAAAGTAGAAGAAGAAGCTCGACAACTTGTAGCTGCAGCATATAAACATACTGAAAAGACTTTATTAGAAAAACGTGAACTTCATGAAAAACTTGCCACATTATTACTTGAAAAGAAAGAATTAATGCGTGAAGATATTGAGAATGTTCTTGGTTCTCGTCCTGTTTTGAAATCGTAAAAGTAACTATAACTGTTTTTTTTTTTTTTGGGGGGGGGCTTTTGTTTTTTATAGCCTACAATGCAAATATTTTTTTTTTTTTATTATTATGATGGTTCTTGAGTTTATCTATCTATTTATTTCTTTTTATTTTATTTTATTTTGTCCCTATATATGAGTTATATTATGAATCCCTTTTTAATTTTTAAAACATTTGTGCAAATATCTTAACCTTTATTTAGGAACATTAATGTAGGAGAGGAGTATTTGATTAATGGAGTGAAAAAAAGAGAAAGAAAATGATACTGAAAGTTAGAAAGAAAAAAATAAATAAATAAAAAGATTTTGGTAGAGATGGAAATGAAGTTGAGGGAGAAAATAGACTGCGGTAAGAAATAAATTTATATGCACTGCATCAAAAGAAAAAAAAAAAAATAGTGGATAAAAAAAAAATTTATATTTATATATATATATTTTTTTGTTTTGTTTTTTTGAATTGTTTTCTCGTATCATTATTAATGTTAAATTGAAAAAAAAAAAATAATAATAATAAATTTTTATTTTAAATTTTTTTTTGTTTTTTTGATGTATATTGTTTTTTTTTTTTTTTTTTTTTTTTCCTCCTTCTTTCTCTGTATAGCAGTCCTCTAGGGGCTGTCAGACAATGACAGGGACTGCTGATAATTCTAGAGATATTTCTATATATTTACAGGAGTTGCGAAATTCACTTGATGAAATATTTTGTATTCTTCAAACTGATGAAGAATATGTACGGCAAGAATGGAAGAGGTTAGAAGAAGAAAGGGAAAGAATGTTAGTAAATCTTACAAAATTAGAGTTAAAATATAAACAAAAGAATTCTCAACATTATATTAATGCTTCACACAATGATAAATTAATGCAACCTATAGTAGAAAATGAGGAAATGAATAAAAATGATCAAATTATTGATACCTTAAAATCAGAAAATTTACCTGAGAATCATGTAGAAAATGATAAAATTTGCTCTGAAAATGCAATACAATCTGTTAAACATCGACCTATAAATGGAAAAGGTCTTCGGAGTGATGTTATAGACCTTATTTCACCTACTTACGATGATTTTAAATTAAATAAATATTCAATAGTTGAAGACCGAATTAGAAGTAGAAGTAGTAGTCATAATAATAATAATAATAAGACAGAACAGTTAAATTCATTTTTATCAAATTCTTATCATAGTACCTATGCAAATTCTAAAGGAGAAGCAAATAGTTTAAGTGAAAACTATTATCATAATGATGCACTATATCTTAATCGTAGTAATTCCTCTCGTAATAACCCTCCCGAACGTCATCGTGTTCCTGGAATTATATCAACATTAGGTCGAGCTCAACTTCGAGTAGCGCCAAACTCTTCTTCTTCTGTTGTTATCTCTAATTCACATATAGCTTCAGGTCTACGTCATTCACAAGTATCAATACAACAAGATCAAACATTTTGGATTCATATTTGGCCTTGTTTTAGTACCTTTGGTTCATCGATGAGTCGACCCACACGTATTGTGGTGCATGGGAGCTATCGATATATGGAACAATTAACAGAAAAGGCAGGAATTGCAACTGGTTGTCAACCAGCACCGAGTGTTTTATATGAACCCGATGGCCGCCCTATACGATCTCTTGCTCAATTAATTCCAGAACAGCATTATTTACTTTTTCCTAGTGGGGCATTTTATCGAAAAGAGGCGGTGCCTGCGGCACTTCTTGAGGAACTTGTTCGAGCTGCTAAATTAGCACTTCGTCAACGTACTGAGGCACAATCATAATAGAAGATTATATGATGATGATGATGATGATGATGTTTTTTTTTTTTTTTAATTATTACTATTATATTTATTATGTGAGCTTAGATTTTTTTTTTTTTTTGGGGGGGTGGGGTATTTATACTGTTTATGATTGTTGGTGTTTGCGATTTAAAAGAAAGAAACAAATATAAAAAGGCCTTTATTTATACCCAAAGTAAGGAGTACCTTTTTCCTACTTCATCTCCTATCTTGTATAATGTTTGCTTTATGTAATAGGAATAAACTAACAAGTTAATTTATTTCTTTTTTTCCCATCCCTTCTTCTTATTGTTTTTATTTATTTATTTGTTTTCTTTTTAAACTCTATTTATATATGCATAAAAAGAAAAAAAGAAAATAGAACTTATGGAAAGTAGTAGTGGTAATAGTGAGGGCCACCGCCGTCCTCCTCCAATGTTGCGAGCTGAACGTCAGGCCGCGTTTCGAAGAAATGTTCGAAATGAAATTTTAATTCACGGCCGTGAACGTAAAGATGCTGAGCGGCACCGCATGGAAGAATACCGACGATTATGTGAAGCTGAAGGAATTAAATCCAAACGTTTAGAAGAATATGATAATGTACGAAAAGAGGCTCATGAGTCCTTAGCGGAGAGATTGCAGAGTATTGACTACGATCAGAGTTTAACAAATGCGGAGAAAAAAAAGCGAAAATTTAATTTAAAGCGAAACTTTTCTGCAAAGACGGTGACGCAGCTGTTAGAGAAGCAAGATAAACATCATAATGCGTTAACAAAGGTAGAAAAACTTCAGAAGAAGCGTCAAGAAGAAATTGAGGCGGCAAAAGCAGCAAAAAAAGAAAAACAGGAAATGAAATTAAAACGTATTCAAGAGAGAAAAGTAAATAATGCATTATATGCGAAGCGAACTCGTAAGGGGCAACCTGTGATGAGTGGGAGAGTGGAATGTTTACTAAACAGACTTCAACAAGAAGAAAAAAAATAGTATATGAGTTAAAAGAAAAAGAAAAATAAGACCTAAAAAAGAAAAAAAAGTAATCGAGTAATAAGGAAAAAGTAAAAGAGAATGCTGTTATTTATTTATTTATTTTTTTTTTTTTTTGTTATTTTCCCCTTCCTTTCTCTCCTAAAATAATTTTTTTTATACTCATTTTTTTTTTTTTTATTTTCTTCAAATGTTTTTTCTTCCCTTTTTTTTTTTTTTCTCTCTCTCTTTTTTTTAGAGAAATTTTAGAGCTATTTTAATTATTATCAGAGAATATTTTTTGGTCAACAACAAAAAAAAAATAAAAACAGCAACATCATAAAAGAAAAGCAATAACTACATTAGATCTGTACCTATTTTATACTTATATTTCTTGTTCTTTTCATAGTGTTAATTAGTACAGAAGGATTAAAATAATGGAAGCATTATTACCTTATTCTTTATTAGGCTATCTCATAGGTTTGATACTAGTTTGCGGTGGAATTCTTTTTCCATTAGCAGTGATGGGACTAAGATCACGTTCAGTTTTTCGCAGAGGAGTTCTTAGACCACCAGCAGCATTTCAATAATATGCATTTTTTGTTTCGGTATTTTTGCGTTTAAATAGCTCTTTATTATTTGGTTTAAGAAAAGAATGATAATGCTAAATTTGCAATTATACATGGTATATTGATGTTGTATGGATGTTTAGAAAAGACGTATAGAGAAAGAAGAAAAGAAAAAAAAAAGTGAGTGAGTGAGTGAGTGTTTTTCTTTTATACATACTTATATGCTTTCTTTTTTTTTTTAATTATTGTTTTGATTTGTCATTTATTTTCAAAAAAAAAAAAAAATAATAATAATAATAATAATAATTTACCTCTTTATCTTGTTTTTTTTTAATTGTTTTAATTTTTTCTCAGTGTGTCGTGGTTCCACGCACACACACACACACACACACACACACATATTCATTTGTACATCTGCGCAGAAAAGCTGTGTTGATTAAAAAAGAAAGAGAAAAAAATCATATTATTTTCTCGTATTAATTGTGTTATCTTAAAAACAAAGAGAGATTAAGTGAGAGAATATTTTCTCTCTCGCTTTATAAATATATATGAGAGCATTACGGCGAACAGTCTCAAACGTGACTACTCCATATTTGTCATTATATTTTTTACAGATACGTCAGCAAATTAATTCTAATGGTGGAAATCATGGCAATAGTAATAATTCTATAAAAAAAGAAGAGAATAAATCTTCCATCCCACTTCGCTCCCCAAAGGCACCTATTATTCTGCGTAATAATTCTGATCAAAAAGATATTACGAGTCAAATAAAACAAAATGAAATTTATAATGAAGAGAATAATAAAAAAAATAATGAAGATGATAATAGCAGTAGTTCTAGTAATAGTATAACAACTGCTAAACCAGGTGATGGACCAATGGAACCAGATTATTATCCATTACGTGCTACTGGATTATGGAAAGTAGAAGAAGTTATAGATCCAAATAAATCAACAGTTGATTTTCGTCGAATTGATGAAGTTGAAAGTGATGTGATTGAAGCATTATCACATCCAGATGATGCTATTGTCCCATATGAAGAAGAGGCGGAATGGAAACATAAACTAATGTTTGTTCACAAATTTAAAAAAACTCCAAAACATTTAACATGGAGAGAACTTGGTGAAGAGATTGAGTGTTTGGATTGTGTTATAGATATGGATGAGCATCGACCAGAAGAAATTTTTACTATTTCTTTCTTTTTTATGGATAAAAAAACAGGATTACGTGATAAAGTATGGTCGGCTAGAAATGATGTTTCTTATTCTGAAGGGTTTACAGATCTTTTAGCAGCTGTTGGAGCTTGTTTAGGTCGTGCTAATGTACATCGTACTATTCGTTTTGATGATGGTTTAGGAACTACACGTGATATTACGTTTCGTAAACAGTCAAGATATACTTCAGAGATTACAATTGCCTTTCGTCCTAGTGAAAAGTATAATAAATATCAGCGTAAGCAAGAACAAGATGAATATGAAAAAAGTATGTCCGATGAAGGGATGAGTACTTGGGGATTTCATCCTCAATTAATGGATCCAGAGTATAATACATTAGACTATCAAGATCCACCTGGTACCTATACTACTGTACTTTCTGCCCATGCTCTTAGTTTTATTTGTCTTAAAGCTATTAATAGATTACTGGCACGCCCGTTAAAAGAATTTTATCGCCCATCACAATTAATGCGAACAGCTAAAGTTCGCACCGATGATGATATCGGCCTCACCCACGCTATGAAAGGTTGGATGGCGATTGAAGATAAAGTATACCCACACTATACTCCAATTGAAGCTATTCAAGAACACTGGTTAGGTAAGGATGCCCCATTTAGTATGGTAGCGATTGTAAATAAATTACGTGAAATGACTTATTTGCAGCGGCAAAATCCTGAGTTTCAGTCTTGGCTTTCCGTGCGTCATCGTGATACACATATTGCACTGAGAAATATTGGTTTAAAAATGTTAGGAGTTGGGGCAAGTCCATTGTTTGTGCCTGTCGTACATGATGCAACAGTTAATAGATTACTTCCGAAATCACAACAAAGGCGTTTAGAAAGTCGTTTCTCTCTTAACGCACTTTTAGGAATGCCAGATGAAACAAGACGTATTGGTGAATTTAAAAAATTAACAGGACATGAGCGTATCACAGATTTTAATAAAGATGAAAATAGAAAGAAATTAAATTCTAATGGTAAACAGGAAGAGAAACCTTAGAATGTGGTGAAAAAATAAGATTGGAGAAAAAAAAAAAAAAAAAAATTGGAATAAAAAAGAAAGCAATAGTGAAGATATTTCCACTACGAAATAATATTACCACAACTGCATTATTATTATTATTATTTTTATTATTAGTCTATTTTTATACTTTTTTATTTGAAATTTTTTTTTTTTTCTTATTTCTTGTCTTCTTTCCTTTTTTTCTCTTAATATATTTATTATTATTATTACTACTACTAAATTTATTAGTTGAGAAGAGAGTGACTGTGTGTGTGTTTCTCTAAATTATTTTCGCAGGTGATGGACGACGCAGAAGTTGACTTCTGGACACCAACTATTCAAGCATTTGCCCCACTCCAACTTGATGGTCCAGAACTCACACCAAAACTTCTTAAACGACCACCTTTTCGTTTTATTGCTGATATTGTGACTTCAATTAATAACAGATTCGCTGCCTATGATCATATATTTCGTCCTGATCAACTTGATCCTTCTAGTATTGATACCAAGGAAAAAAAAATTGAGTATCTGACGACACTTGTAAAATATGTTAGTTCCCTTCTTGGACAAAAAATAGATGTAAATGTTAAAAAAATTGTTTCTGGTAGTGAACCGGAAAGAACAAATATATTTCTTCAATGTTTAGCATTAGCTGTTGGATATGCGCAGCAAGATAAAGCAAAAAGAGCTCAGCAACAACAACAAGAAAAGCAACCAAATCAGGTAAATTATTCAATTCCACTAGAAACATCAGGGCCTAGTTCAGATTCTCTTCAACAACAAGAATTACCTCGAAGAATCTCTAATCCTGCTAAAAAAGCTTCTAAAAAAGAAATAGCTATTCGTGAAGCAGCTGAATTATATAATAAAGTTAATGGCTTTGGTTACCTTAAATTAGATGAAATTCAATCTGTGAAAGAGATTGGTAGAAGTATTGTAGATATGTATAATGAACTTCAACGTAATACTATTGAAACTCAACCAACACCTTTACCAGAAGAAGCTTTAGAAACAGCTATTAAGCGTCAAATTGAGGCTATTCAACAAGTTGAAGCTTTACAAGAGGAAAATAATAATATAGTAGAAAAACTAGAAATATTATTAACTTCTTAAATAATTCTAAGATATATATGAGGAAATTATTCTTTTGCATTGTTATATACATGGTGTGAAGCAAAAAAAAAAAAAAAAATGAAGGAGGGAAATTGTTTTTTTTTTTTTTTTTTTCTTTTCCTCTTTCTCTCTCTTTTTCAATTGTAGAAAGAAAATCGCTTTAATATTTGCTTTTTTCTTTTTCTGTACTTTGATAATGGTAACATTATAAATAAAAAAATTTAAATTATTATTATTATTATTTTTATTTTTTTTCCATATATTTGCTTATATTCATTTTTTTCTTTCTATTTTCTGACAAGTATTCTCATGAGAAATTGCGAGGGTGAGTAAGAACGCACTACTAAAAAAAAATAAATAAAAAAATAAAGATGGGATCACTCACTCTCTCTAATGACAACGAAGAAGAAAAAAGTAGAGGTAGTAAAGATATAAATTCACCAAAAACACGAAATCAACAAGAACAACAACAACAACAACAAATTCCACGTTTTTCAAGTATGACTAGTTTAAAACGTCCAAGACCTTCAACAGAAGAATCTATGCCTTTACGTGAATCTATTAGAGCTTTTGGTCAACGTGTATCTGCTCTTGATGCAGAAATAACTGCTGCCGTTAATTCTGGAATTCCTTCTATAACTTTTGAAGAAAAAATATGGAAACTTGTTCTTGAGTTACGTCCATATATATTAGCTCCCGTTTCTGCCTCAGTTAATTCTGAAATTCCAGAAGAAATGCGAGAGTTATATCATAATGATATACAACGAGTAGTTAAATATGCATGGCTTGCTCTTAGAGTTTACCTTAGTGTTACTAGAATAGCTAGTTCTATTCCTAGTATTCTTCTTCATTGTACATTGACTTTACTTTCTATTTTACCTATAGCTGGAGCTCCTTCTCTTCCTATAACAGTGGATGAGAAAGTATATTTTAAAGGTATTCAACACATTTTAATTGTGTTATCTTATCAGTATCCATATTTTTTCTTTCAACTTATTCATATACTGTTTAGAGAAGATACTATAGGGGCTTTTATATTTTCACCAACTCCTAGGCGTACACCTTCACATGGACGATGTACTATTACAATTTCTGATCCTCCTTCAGTACACAGTTTAATAAATGAGACACAAAATTTATTTACTTCAACTATTATTGCTGAAACTACATATGAAGTTATTTGTGTAGCATCAGGATTTTGTAATATTATAGGAACATTATTTACTTCTAATATTCCGTTACAACCAACATTATTTGAAAGGGATGTTTTACTTCGTGTAGCTTGCGGTTTACTTGCAGCAGATTTACATGAAGGTATTACACCAATGTTACTTAGTAATAATAATAATAATAATATTAAAAGTCAAATAACTAGTAGGAATTCAGGTAAATATCAACAAAATGAAATTAATTCTAATACTTCAGATTTATTTTACTTAAATGCAGGATTTTTATTAAAAGTATTACTAGAAAATGGATTACTTGTTAAAATATTACATGCACCTATGATTTTGTATACTTTGACGCAACACTTGTATGAAAAATCACGTTTAGATTTTGATAATTATAGTTTTGAATGGGAATTAAAATTACTTCGTTGGATTTCTGATAATGAAGAAGAAAACGAAAATATTGTAACATCTTTTTTAGGTAATAATATTGAGAACGAAAATCGATTCTTAGAAAAAGTAGAAAAAACTAATATTAAACCTTTTAATTATTTTTTAAAATTTTTTAAAGAAACTAATTTGCATATTGATGTGATTCGTGCCTTAATCGGGTGTGTAAATAAAGGATCTAATTTAGAACTATTTTCGGTGGCGAATTTATTATTAAAACTTTTACGTGATGTCGTTTCTCACACAGAAGATTCAAATAAAATTATGGAAGACGCATTTTATGAGGTTGGAATAGATCTTGTTGAAGCTCTCCTGCAATCCCATATTGTACCATTAATAAAGTGGTTTACTGAAATGTCTTCTTCTGTTAGTGTGTTACAAGAACTTTTCTCACTTTTTCCAGTAGAAATTGTAACATCTCTTATTTCTGAAAAACTAACATTGTCTCGTCATAATGGACCAAATGATGTTTATTTTTTAGCTGCTGCAAATGCATCAGTTGTATTATGTGAAAGTTCAGTTATGCGTGAATCACTTCTTCGAGATGCCTGGTCACATTTAATAAATTTACGAGGTAATAATAATAATAAAGGTATTTATTCTGTATCTCTTGATGCTGTAATTATTCTTCTTCGTGCTACTGACCCAGTTGATGTAGAAATGTTAGCTTTAGATATGATGGAATTACTTAATAGAAATTCAATTGTTTTACAATTTCAAGAACCTTCACTTCGATTATCCTTACTTTACGCAGAGATAGTTCGAAAACTTCCATTGAGTAATGGAGATAATTGTAATAGAGCGTTAGAACTTATTAAAAATTCTCTTGATGTTCGTGCTAAAAATCAAAAAAATATTTTGTGGCGTATAATTGGTGTATTACGTGGATTTCATGAAAGGATATTACGATATTCTTTGTTTAATATAATCAACTCATCTTCACTTCAAATTAGACGTGAAGAAACAGTAGGTTTACCGAATGAAATTGGCTATCTTACTTCAATAAGAGAGTTAAATGAAGTTTTTAAGTTAATTTCTCCATTTTTACAAATTTTTTCTCAAGAAGAAGAAGAAGAAGAAGGAAATAATGAAGCATTATTACTTTTGTGGGAGCAAATATTAGCACTAACAACAGAGTTATTTAGAATTTCTGAACAACTTCGTTCCATTTATCCTTCTCTTATTAAAATTAAAAAAAATATTAAAGATACGGTTCCACAATCAAGTATTGTTATTCAAGATGATGATGACGATGATGATGATGTTGTTGTTATTGAAGGAGTAAATAATGAACGTTCAGTAAATGTTAGTCTTACAAGTGATGGAGTTTCTGCAATTGCAGCCAATAAATCACAACGATTATGTGCAGAAGAGGATGAAATAATTTTAGAGGGTAACAATAACAATATTTCTTTGTCTCTTGCAATAAAGGTTTTACGTGAAGTTGGAGCATCACTAGAAGGAGTGGGATGGGTAGCACGACAATTATTTCTTACTCATCATATTAAAGGAAATTATAAATTTACTGATATATTACTTGCTTTTATCTGTATTTGTGTAACAAATTCTCCTATACGTTGGGTTAATATGGAAGAAATTGTTTTCTCATATGGTTTATCAAATAGTAGTAAAATTATTCGTTGTGGTTATGCTGCTTTAGTTTTACGAATACTTATTACACGTTGGGATGATAAAATTGTTGCGGATATCTTTACAAAAAAAATCTTAAATTGTGAAAATACTAATAAAAGTAAAATTGATGATAATAAAGAGAATAATAATAATAATAATAATAATAATAATGAGTTAAAAATTAACTTATTAATGCATTTTGAAGTATTAGAAGCTGCTCTTACAGGAGATTGGCAAACATTTATTAAGCAAGGATTTTTTCGTGATGGGTACTCAACCTGTGAAGTGGTTTTTCCACTAACACTTGCATCATCTTTTGAAAATTCAAGAGGTTCTATAGCTTGTGGTGCACTCTTTGATACTTGTATTTCTATTTGGGAAAAAAATTCTACTTCTTTGGCAGGAAAATCTGCTGCATTAGATGTAGCACATACTATTATGAGACATATGTCATGGTCTGTGGAAGATCTTTGTTGGCGTGATACTAGTGTAATTTATACTTCTTTTTTTAAAGCAATGTGTAATGTTGATGAACGAGATGTGCGAGAAGTTGTTTTAAAAAGTTTAGATTGTTTATTACCACCTTCTATACTTTCTGATGATGGTACAGGAGGGAAACATAAACAGTTATGTGCTTTTCTAGATAAAGAAATCTCTTTAGATTCTAAGTTTGCTAAAGTTATGGCATATATTTTACTTAAAAATGCCCGTGCTTCAGTAGAAGTAAAGATAGCAGAGATCAAAAAATTACTAGAATTTCTTTCTAAACGTTTAGAAGAATTACCACAATTAATGAATCATTCTCTTGCATCTTTAATAGTTAGTCTTATGTATCTTGATGGTGATAGACAACTACGTGAAAGATTTAATGAAGAAAATAAAAATGAAATTAATAAAAATTCATCTGTAGAGTTATCCTTATTTGATATAGCTGTTGAAGTTGCACTTGCTGTTGGTGAATGTGGCCCAATTGCAAAAGATATTTTATATGCATTAGAATTACCTTTAACAGTTTCAACAAATGGAAGGGCACGAACAAAGTACGTTTTTGATGTACTAGATACTGTAGCTCAATGTGTAGGGATAAGTAAAGAAACAACTGTAGATAATGAATATCCTGTTTCTATATGTAGTGTACAACGTTGGTTGTGTGGCTTAACTTCACTTATACGTTTTCTTGGTACTGATGCAACTCTTATTGCTCCTAAACTTCCAGCAATTTTAGAATATTGTAGTTCACGACAACAATTAGTAGAACCTGTGTGTGCTGTCTGGCGTGATCTTCTTGCAAATTGCACGGAAACATATATTAAAGAACATTCTCCTGCTATTGTAGTGGATCTTATGAGTATGGAACATCTTGCTAAAGGAGATGCGAGTGGGGCATTAACTCTTTTAGAAGCTGCAATGCGAATAGTATATCGATGTTCTGCTCATAAAGCCTTTTGGGAATCTTATTTTAAAGTTATGGGTCGTACAAGTGTACTTATTTGTCGATTAAAGCAAGATGCTAATAATAATAATAATAATAGTCAAGGTGTAAGTAAAATTAAAAATAAGGATGATGCAATACTTTCTGTAGCTGAATATTCAGGTATAGGGTTAAATTCAAGTAAAGGTGAAAGTAACGCTGATGTTGTTGTTGCTGGTTTTCTTTCTGTAATGCATTCAAGTTCAACTAAGTGTAAAGAAGTTTTTGTACGAGCTCTTTTTCAATACTTATCTTCTACAGATAGTGAAGAACAGATGGAAATGACACGTGCTGCAGGAGCTAGACCAGAGTTAATTTTTAACCTCTTAAACTGTGCATGTGAAATTCGTGAAGAGTATGTAGAAGAAAATTTAGCTTGTGTTGGAATGATTGGTGCCTTAACCCACTCCAATACCACTTTAATATCATCTTCTAAAAAGAAAGAAGATAAACTTAGTGATGAATCTGAAATCTCTTCAAAAGAAAGTGATATTTCAAACTCACGTCGTGATCAGTTACTTCCAGAAGATGTTTTAAATTGGCGTTTATTAGCTCAAAAAATTCTTAGTCTACACTGTACACGTGCTTTAGCAAATACAGCAGATCCAACAATGCATGATAGAGCTGCCTTTGCTGTGCAACAACTTCTAAGAGTTTGTACTGATACAGAGCGAAGAACGAATGGATTTCCGCCACTGCAAGAAGATGAGGACCTCCACGTGGAGGAATTGCAACGTTACACCTGGTGGTCACAATTAGAATTTATTTGTCGTAAAAGATTAGAAGGATATACTACAACGCGTTATAGTGCTCGTGTACTGCAGCAGGCGAAACCACGAAGTCCTGTATTTACTATAGGAATGTCTTATCATGTTTGGTTAAATGCCTGGTTTTGTGATTTGATTTTACGTTGTGATGGGGTTTTTGGGCAAATGATGATGTCACTTCGAAATATGGCAAAAGGTGATCATTCTCTTATTACCTTTCTTATGCCGCATATTATTATTCATATTATTATGAATGGAATAAGTGATCACTGTAATGCAGTTGCTACAGAAGTAAATGTTTTACTTAAAGCAGCTTCAGCAACTACTTTAGGAGATAGTGAAAAAGTTTCTTCTTTACATTCTCAATGTCTTATGATGGAAGTTGTCACTCCAGCAGCTCCTGCTTCTAGTATAGAGGAACATGTTCAACAAGTATTTCTTATTTTAGAAGATATAGAACATTTAAGTTTTATATTACTTAAAGCTTCTCGTAATCTTGGTCCATCAACAATAGAAAATGCTAATCCAAATGTAATACAACGTGTTGTAGAAGCCTGTAAATATTTTCTTAGTAATGTTAATTGGAAAAAAAAAGTAGAAGCAGCAGTTGCTATTGGAAGTAATATGAGAGCACTTCGTTGTATTGAAGGGCAACGTTATTTACCAAAAATTCAAGAAATTAGTGATAAACAAGTTTCACTACAACGTATTTTTGCTGCTTTAGGTGATAGAGATTCATCACGAAGTTTACATCGAACACAAGAACATGAACCAGAAGATGCTGCTTTTTCACATGAAAATAATGGTGAATGGAGTCTTGCACTTCAAGCATGTGAGTTAGTTTTACAACAACATCCTGATAGTATTAATCATCAACTTACAGCATTACACTGTATGCAACAATTAGGTCAATTACATTTAATGTCTCGTTATAGTCAAGCACTTTTGAGTCGATCTAAACGTCCAATAAATTTAAGATCAGAAAAGAATGAATGGAGTTGGCAAGTTCAACAAGCAGCATTACAAAATTATGCTAATGAAGCTGCATGGCGTTTAGCGGAGTGGGATACTATAAAACCACGTCAAGATCTTCCTGTAAGTCTTGCATTACCAATGATGTCTTTTACAAATTTACTTAATAAAAAAGGAACATTACAGGATGTTTCTTTAGCTTGTGCGATGCAGCGTAAAAAAATTGCACCTTTAATACGTGCAGCTTGTCGTGAAAGTTATGTACATGTGTACCCACATGTAGTTGTTCTTCATGCTTTAGCAGATATTGAAACTGCTGCAAAATCTGTTATAGAAGTTTCTTCTACTTATTTAGAAGCTGATAAAAAGGTAGCTTCATCTCAGATAAATTTTATGCTTGATAAGAGAAGATTACAAAAATTTGTTTCACTTTTACATCAACGTGTTACTTTTACAGATACTACATTAGAATCACAAGAACTTTTAATATCTCTTCATCGTTCTATTTTTAGAGCACTTAATATGGAAGAAGAAGTAACTAAAAGATGGATGCATCATGCAAAATTATTACGTAAAGAAGGTTTTTTGGAAGCTGCTTTAAATGCATTAAAACAAGTAAATTTAGTAGATGAATGTGTTGATCCATCATATTATACAATTCAAGCAAAACTTTTACATGAAATGAATATGCCTACACAAGCTATTGAATTTGCAGAATATTTTGCTAATAATTCTAATATTTCTTTAGTTACTCGAGCTAAATTAAGGGTTCTTGTTACAAGATGGAGACAAGATATTGGTTATCAAACATCTCAAGAAGTTATTGCAGCATATGAATCTGTACTTAAAATGAATCCTTGTGAAAAAGCTCATCATTATTTAGCATTATTTTATGATACTTTATATCGTTCTGTAGAAGGTTCATCTCAAGAACCTGATATGCCTACAGGGAGATTATCTACTGAAAAATGGAATAATAAAATTGTTAGTGCAATTGATTCATATGTTTTACGTGCTATTGACCATTTTGGAATGGCATTACAATTAGATAGTAAAACTGTAACTATATCTCTTCCACGTATGTTAACATTATGGTTAAATTCCTCTATAACTCTTTCTACATTAGCTGCAGATTCTCATCCAAGTTCTGTACGTGCCTCATCTGTTTTACGAAAAATGAATAGTACAATTGAAAGATATCTTCTTGATTCTGAAACTAAATTACCAGCTACATTACTTATAATGGCATTACCACAATTATTATCTCGTATTGGTCAAGGAAATAATAATGTTGTTAATATTATAACTCGAACTGTAGTAGATCTAATGATAAATTTTCCACAACAATGTTTATGGCAAGTATTACCTATAGTTTTTAGTAAATTACCTAATCGTAGTGAAGTAGCCCGAAAAGATATTGTTTCACAATTTGTTAAAATTGCTCCAGAACAAAAAAAACTTGTAGAAAATATGTCAGCTTTGTTTAAATCACTTATAGAACTTTGTAATTCTTCTGCTTCTACTCTTACTAATGGTCGTTCAACACCTGAAGCATCAATAGGAAGACAACCTTTTATTCAACGTATTCAATCAATGCTTCCTTCTGCAGGTATTATTTTACCAACTATGGCAAATTTATCACCTAATGTTATGCAAACTAAAAATAATTCTACTGTTTTCGCCGGTTCTGCAACATTTCAACGTTTTGATGATCGTGTAGTTATTTTGAGTTCTTTACAGAAACCAAAACGTATTAAAGTAATAAGTAGTGAAGGAGAATTGGTACCTTTTTTATGTAAATCAAGAGATGAACCTCGTAAAGATATGCGTATGATGGAAATTGCATCTCTTATGAATATGTTTTTCCTTTCTGATCCTGAAGCTCGACGTAAACGATTTGCCTTAAGAAGATATGCTGTTTCCGCTTTAAATGATGATTGTGCTATAATAGAATGGGTAAATAATCTTAGTCCTTTTAGAAAAGTTGTAGAAGAGTGTTATACAATAGATGGTACAGGTGTACGTGTTAATCAAGTAAAGGTTTGGAAAGGACGGGTTGATAATGGTAGTCTAAGTAAAATAGATATGTTTGAAAAACATATTTTTCCAAGAACTAGACCTGTATTTCATAACTGGTTTCATAGTAATTTTTTAAGTCATCAAGACTGGTATAATGCACGTACTATATATACACAAGCAACTGCTCTCTGGAGTATTGCAGGACATATCGTTGGATTAGGTGATCGACATGGTGAAAATTTAATGATAGATTTACATTCTGGAGAATTAATGCATGTTGATTTTGCATGTATGTTTGATAAGGGTGAGACTCTTGAAGTTCCTGAGAGGGTACGTTTTCGTTTAACACAAAATGTTGTAGATGGAATGGGTGTATTAGGGGTGGATGGTCCTTTTCGTTCTTCGTGTCAAGTTGCACTACGATGTCAAATGAAAAATAAAACAGCTGTTATGACAGTTGTTGAAACACTTTTACATGATCCTCTTGTGGAGTGGGCGCGGCAATCTTCAACTCGGCAAGGAAATTTTGATCCAAAACGTTTAATTGAACGTGTTTCACGACGCCTTGATGGTTATCTTGATCTTTATAGTCCTAGTCATGAATGGGATGCACTTGCTTTAGGATGTGAGGGACAAGTCTCAAAGTTGATTAGTCATTCGTCTGCTATTGAAAATCTTACCGAAATGTACATTTGGTGGATGGCATGGCTATAACAAGTGTAATAAAATTCTGAAGAATAATAAATGTGAATAAGGGAATAATAATTTAAAAAAGTAGAAAAAAAAAAAAATTATTATTACTATTTTGTTTTGTTATTCTTGTTGTTGATCGAGTGTTTGCTTATATGCCTTTGCATATATAATTTTATATATTTAAGTGTTTGTGTGTGAGTGTGTTTATTTTTTTATTATTATTTTTTATTTCTGTTACTGAAGAGAAATATTAAGTTAACTAATTCAAAGATTAAATAACGTAGATAAAGTAAAAAGAGGTATACCTGATAAAAGAAATGAAGGGGAAAAAAAAAAAGAAGATGAATATATTGGGAATTTTTTTTTTTTTTTTTTTTTGATTCTTTATAAAACAAAATTATATATATATATGGTATTTTTCTTCTTTTTTCTCTTATTTGTAAGATGTATAAAATACAATGAAATGGTTGGTGCGGCTCCTCACTGGTCGGAAATAGCGTAGGACGCCTATTCCTCCTAAGCCGTATATCGATATTGCCTCATCTGGGCGACATATGACAGACCCACGATTGTATGATTCTGAAGATTTAAAACACATTGATCCAGAAAAACCTCACTGGCAAGATCCACGTTTTGAGTCACGTGAAAGTCAACTTTTTCTTGATTTCTGGGGTTATAATAGAGACTGGAGTTGGACATTATTTAGAATTTCAACCATTATTTTTTTAGGTATTTTTTACTGGGAAATACGTACTATGACACATATGCAGAATGATTTACCAAGGGTAACAAGTACTACAATAGTATCCCCAATTCCTGAATATGCAAGGGACGAAAAAGCTACAGAAGAAGAATTACGTGCTGCAGGGTTTGCGTATATTGGTGTTAAAAAAACTAGATCATCTAGGTCTAGGGAAAGATATCGAATCTGAAAAGGATAAAAAATAAAATATAGTCTTTATCTTGTTATTTATATATATATATATATATATATATATATGTGCTTTTTTTTTTCTGTGTAATGGTAATAAATATATTTAGAAACAATATTTAAAATATATTAAAAGTAATAATATATCTATTAAAGAAGTATAAAAAATTCTTTTTACTTTAAATTTTATTTTTTATTTGTTTATTAAGGAATAAAAGAAGAATAAAGAAAAGAAAAATAATAATTAGGATATGAATGACATTTATGCGAGGCGACTGGCTCAGGGAATGATGTTTCATCAATTAATGCGATGTCATGGAACTCTTTGGGCTGCGACACAAGTTACAAAAGAAAAACTTGATTATAATTTTATTAGAGAAGAATTTATGCGATCTAATGGACATCGTTCAATGCCATTACTTATAGGTGCTGCAGCAGAAGATGATCTTCATCAATTACATTTAACTCATTTATCAGAACATTGTGCATGGGCTGAGAGTGCAAGAGCTCGTGCTGTTCAACAACAGACACCATTATCACAACACATTGCAGCTATGGGAAGAATGGCCGAAACAATTCACCAGACTAAAACTGCTTCAACAGTTCAAAGCCTTTTTAATGAGCAGTTAGCTCAATCAGAGGGTATTAGTTCCTTTGAGGAAGAACCTTTATTAGAGGTTGAGGAGTGAGTTGAACTTAAAGAGAAGTAATAACGTCAAAAAATGCATTTTTTTTTTTTGGTTCGAATGAAATTAAGTAAAATGATTTTAAGAAAAAAAAAAAAAAAGAATAGGGAAGAAGTGGGGTTGGGGTTTATTTAATTTAATTTTTTTTTTTTTTTTTTTTGTTTTTTTTTTTTTTTTTTTTCATCTTTACTGTTATAAACATTGTTATATTACATTTTGTATAAATAAATATATAAAGAGAAGAAAAAGAAGGAAATACGGCATGCGGACGATCTTCTCTAAGAAAAAAAGTAAGAAGCATGATAAAGTAGATACTACCTCAGCCCAGTCTACGGAGGTGGTGGGGGAGGGTGAAACCCAGGGGCCAGGGCCGAGTCCTTCACGGCGTCCTTCAGCTCAGGCCAGTGATGGGGTCAGCCCAGCACGTGGGGCCTCCTCTTCTAACACCTCCCACCCACAACAACAAATACAGCAATCATCTATTAATAGACCAGCCACACAAGCCTCACGTACTCCTTCACCCTCTGCCTCTGCAACTAATATTCCTCATCATCAAAATAATAATAATAATAATTCTGGGGCACCTCCTGGAGCAGTCCCACCGCGTAGTATACCGACAAAAAAACTTCAAATGAAACTTCCACCAGGTGTAATGCCGCGTCCTGCTTCCCCACAAAGTCAAATGAGTCGCTCACTAACCCCAGAAAATGGTCAATGGCCTACTCCAAGTTCTTTTAATAATAATAGTAATAATAATCATACAGGCAAGAAAGTTGTAAATTCTCCACTTCCGCAGGGTATGAAAGGTCCTATGCCACCTGGTATGAAACTAATGAGTGGACCACCTCCACCACCAGGTACGAAAATTATGATAAAAGGTCCACCACCTCCAGGTGCAAAACTATTAAAAGGACCACCACCTCCAGGATTAATGAAAAAAATGATGGCTCCAGCTGGACTTCCTACAATATCACCATCTAGTTTAAATTTACAATCCCCAAACTCTGCTGTTTCAACAACTAAAACTCAACATGCTGGATCATCATCTATGTCACAACAAAAACAACAACAACAACAATCGCCATCACATTCAGGACCTTCAAAATCTCCTCCTAGACTATCTCAAACAAAGCTACCACAACGTAAAAATGAATCACCAACACCTGGAAATTCTACTTCTATACCTCCAAGGATTGATATTCCTAGTTTAAATCAAGGTAAGGAAAGAAAATTATCTTTACCTGAAAATAGTGAAAAGGAAAAACACACCCAATTTCCTCGTATTGTACCACCACCACCACTACCTAAATCAAGGGAATTATCTCAAGAAATAGTAAAGTTAGATGCTCCACGTAATGATTCTGATAGTGATAGTGAAGTTAAATTTATTGTTGAAGGAGATTCTGTAGAAAATGAAATTCCTGTTTTAAAAGAAAATCAGGAAGAAAAAGCTAGTCGTTCACCATCTAAAGGCTCATCATTACATTTTCAACAAGAAGAATTAAAACAATCTACATCATCATTTCATATTTTAGAAGAAGAAGAAGAAGAAGTAGTAGTAGAACAAAAAGAAGAAAAAGAAATGGAGATACCACAAAAAGAAAAAACTTTAAAAAATACTTCTGAAATTTCTAAAAAAATTAAAAAAGATAATTCTCTTAAAACTTTTAAAGATAACCAAAATTTAGATGAAAATAATGATCATATGTATAATAATAATAATAATAATAATAATAATAATAATAATAATAAAATGCAATATATTTTATCATCTGTAGAAGAAGAATTTCTTGAAACACCTAAAAGGCAGAAAAATAATAATAATAATAATAATAATAATAATCATATTGACTCTAGAGATACTTCTACTGTTTCACCACTTCTTCTTGATTATACTGAAAAGAGATTAGGAGCTGATGTTATTGTTAGTTTACCTAAAAATATTGATGATCAAAGAGAATGGGAAACTACTACAGCTCCATCTGCGTCAAAATTATCTCCAAATATTCGTAGTCGTATTGCTGAACAATTTTTATCTATTCTTTGTCCTCAACAATTTTATGGTAAAGTTACAAAATTACATCGTATTAGATTAGTAAAAACAGATTCTGAACGTGCACCAGGAATAAAAGAGCATAATACTATATATGTAGCAACAAAAGGAGTTTTACCTAATCAATTTTTTTATCCACAACTTAGACTTCAAGAATCAGATGCTTCATCTGTTAAAGATAATGACTATCCTGGTTATTTAGACACTCCTATAGTTCTTTATGAAGCAGCACCAGGTAATATGTTATTTGCAGAAACAGAACTTGAAGCAAAACATATACTTGATAATAATACAGTTGCAACTAGTTGTTTTATATTAGATAAATCAGCAATAATTTTTAGAGATCCTATGAAATATGTTTTACCTATAGCAATGTTAACTGTTCAATGGGTTCCTTATTCTACAGCACAATCAGAACCTCAATGTCCATTACATAATAGAGAACTTCAATTATTTGATCGTTATACTAAAGAATTACTTTGTGCATTATGTGTTTCTAAAAACGGATCTCATATTTCTGACCTTATCGTTATTCCAGATGTTCTTAATGGTGATTCACGTCGACGAATTACTGAAACATTATCTCAACAATTACAACGTGGACAACAAAATGCTACACATTGGGTAAGTCAACATCAACGTATTGTATCTATAGCAAAACATAAAAAAGATTCTGTAAATCAACAATTTGATTTATTATTAGCTGCTATAGAATCTAAAAGATCTGAATTTTTAGAACATTGTGATGCTTCATTTAGTTTTTCTTTAAGTAGTGTTGCTAAAGAAATTCTTATGGCAGATGAAAAAGTACGTTTATTAAAAGCAGCAATTGATCATTTAAGAACAGAAACTACAAAACCACTTTATTCATTACAAATTGCTACTGTAGCAAATGCATTACATGCTTCTGAAGAGTTTCCTCAATCTTTTTCATTAGATTCTCTTAAAATACCAGTTATGGCTAGTGAATTAACACCTAATCTTGAAGGTGTTATGGCAGAATTACAATCTTTATCACCAATGATATCGAAAACAATTAAACGTAAACCTCATTCTCCTTTTAGTGCTATGAGTATAGAAGAACAACAACGTCACGAAAAAGAAGAAAGACGGCATACAGTTCCTAGAACTTTACAATGGAAAAAAAGATCATCTATATATTCACAAAATGTAAAAGGAGTTAATAGTCAAGAACGAAGAATTAAAAACCGTCTAAGTGGTACCCCACATCGTAATATCGCCCCAAAACGAATATCACGGCAACGTTCAATGCCGTTAATTCCTCAAAATGGTGAGAATGAGATTATCCTAGACGGAAGTCATAAATCTACTCCTATTCATCAAATTCAACGAACTAGATCATGGGTGGCAGTTCCAGGGTGTCGTGGGACTTGTATTTTAGATATTCCTATTCAAGAAATGCTCGCCGATGTGGATGATATGAAAAATAATAGAGCCAAACCCAAGAGGATTGAGTGGTCCTTGAGAGTTGATGACCCTGGGGACTGGGTTGGTATTGGAGTGGGGGTGGGGGCTGGCCTGGACTCGTGGGCCACCACCCGCACTCCTGATCTCAGTCACCTGTGGATAGTGACCTGCGGCGACACCCGGCGTACCTTTACTCTCCGGGTGACAGTGAATCCTAGCGTGGGGCACGCGAAGCTTTCTATTCATGATGGGAAAGGAAAGAAACTTGACGACGGCCGCATCCCACAGTGGAATGCCGCGAGGAATTGCTACCCGCAAGTTACATTTGGTGGTCGTATTGGTGAGGTTCACCTCACTGATGGCCCGCATGTTATTTTAAGGTAAAGGAAGGGGGGGGGGGGGGAGAAAAGAAAAGAAAGGAAGGAAACGAAACAAAAAAAAAAAAAATTATATATATATGTAAAATCTAAAAAAAAAAAAAAATCCTTCTCATTTTTTTTTTTTTTTTTTTTTTTTGAATTGACTAAGAAGCTTAAAAATTGATGCATATAAGTTTTTTTTTTTTTTTTTTTGCCGAGTTAAAGAATAGATTATGAAAGTTTCTTTATTATTTTTATCTGTACAAGAACGGTTTTATTTTTCATTTTTTTTTTTTTTTTTTTTTCAATTGAAATGAGAGAGTGTTAGTGTAAAGAAAAAAAAAAAAAATGAGACGGGATAAAATGATTTCATGCTTTCTCTCCCTCCCTTCCCCCCTTTTTACCATTTATCATTTACAGCGAAAATGCCGTTGCATATCGAACGAATTCAATAATAAAGTGAGGGAGGGAGGGAGGGGAAAAAAAATATATATATATATATATTTTCTTATTTAAAATATAAATTTCACTGCTGTAACTTAATAAAATCACTTATATCTCATTCTTCGTCTCTCTCTTTTTTCTTTTTATAATTTTTATGATTTGAAAAGAACAGGAAGCTGTATAATTCTGTGTGTGTGCGTTTATTATTATTATTATTTTATTTTTTTTTTTTTTGTGGTGAATGTAAAAAAAATAAAAATAAAAACATATATAGATCAAGACAGTGAGTGGTTTATGTTGGAATGCCTTTTGGTTTAGATGATATTCTTATTATTCTCGCCTCTACCTCACCCTTATTATGGGCTAAAAGAGGAGAAATGCTACGTAGTGCTATGAGCACTGTGAATAAAAAAGGCACATCAACTTCTTCTCATTATGTGAAAACTCCATGTACTCTTCTTCCAGGTTTAGATGTAAAGGAGAAGTCTAATGAGGCTAATAATGCTTTATATCAACAAGAACAACTTGTTTCACATAGTATCGCTGCATTATATCTCTCAAATGATAAATTACATGAAAATTTTCCTACTGTTCCACATAGACGTTTTCGACATGTGAAAAAGCAACGTTTAGCTGCTACATCTTTGTTAAACTACTCTTCAAAGGAAATAGCAAATTTACTTAGTAAATATACTGTGGCATGAAGGTTGTCAATTATATGAAATAATAGAAAAGGAAGGTCAATGTGAGGCGGCCTTAAATATTACAGAAGGACCACTTAGTGGAAGTCATTATGCATATATGATAAAGAAACATTTGGAATCAGCTATTCGAACACTTTTATTAACTGGTAAAACACAAAAGGCAGTAAATTTTTTTTTTTAGCATATACTAATGAAGTACTTATTTCAGATGATGTTTTTAGTAGCAGTTTTTGATGCATGTAGAAATTCCGAAAAGAATAGTCTTTTAATTTAGGAAAATCTTAAATTATTTCATAAAGAATGGACTCCTGCTATTTATGCTTCTTGTGTAACTGTAAATGCTAAGTTTAATTGGCCAGAAGCATTAAATTTGTATAATAAATATATTGAAAATAATAAAAAACTACGTTTTACACAAATTTTAACAGAAGTTGTAAAAGGAAATAATAATAATAATAATGATAATGATAATATATTTCTATCTTCTAAGAAGCAAAATTTACAGTTTCTTTACCATGTTATTATACCTTTAGTAGCTGATCGAAAACCTGAACAATTACAACATTATTATAGACATATGATGATAAATGAATCAGAATCTGCTGTAGATGTTTTATTACGATGTCTTAACACCAAACATGGCAGAGAATTAGCTTTACAATGGTTACAAGAATCTTCAACTCAAAATAATAATAATTCTTTAATTTCTAATGAAGTAGTCTCTATAGCTACAGAATTATATCGTAATAAGCCTAATGTTATGAATATTAATTCTCTTCTTAAGGTAATTATGTCTCAACATCCTAAAAATTTACATAAAAGTATTAATAAAGAATTAAAAGAAAATCTTAATTTAGTTAATATGACTGAAAATGATGTTTATGTTTTAGCTCGTACAATTACGGATCAATCTGGACATTGGAAACTTGCATCACAATTTATGAATTCCATGGTTTTACAAAAACATTTTAATGTTATTCCTTTTCTTTCAACGCATTTAGCAAATCAAGGACGTTGGTCCCTAGCAGCTCAAGCAATGGCGGTGTATTTATCAAATCGAGGTTCCGTGTCATTATCGGAGTTTCAATTATGTGTAGAGTCTTCTATATTTGCTGGGCGTTGGTGAAGTGCATTGTTTTGGATGCAGCGAACCCATAATCATAATTACCAATTGCCTTGTATTATATATGATAATATTTTTAGTATTTCAAAACACACAACATGGGATTTAGCTTTAGATGCATTTGTATCGATGAATCAAATTGGAGGTTTATCATCTGAAAAAGGTATTCTTGATATATTAGAGGCAACAGGGACAGAAGGGGAAGTTGAGAAGGGATTACAGACTGTGGATTGAACTGTAAAAGTATATTGGACACTGTAAAATATATATATATATATCTTACTCGAATAAATAAGTAAATAATAATAATAATGTTATATTTTCTCTTGTTTGCTATTATTTTTTTTTTATTTTTTTGAATTTAATACCGTTTTTATTTTTTTTTCATTATTATGATTTTTTTTTTTTCCCAATTCACTCTCTCTTTCCCTCATATGAATTTTATTCTTTTGATATTGTTTTGTTGTTTTTCATAAAATAGAAAAATAAAACTTTACTTATTGATTACTGTTTCTTTTTCACTATATATATATATTTTTTCTTTTTTAGGGTTTTTACCTCTGAAATATTATTATTATTAATTATTAATTATTATTTCTATGATAATGCATATTGAGGCAACACGTAAAGTTCTTGAATGGCGTCGTGCCGTAAACTCCACCAGTCCTGTTAAATTACATCACGCCATAGACCTCACAATTCACCCATCATCTGTGCGGGCTACATTTCCAGGTTTAACTCCATTTCAAATTTTACATGAAACAGATATTATTAATAATATTATTCGACTTCCTTCTGTATCTATAACATCACATGTTAGTTTTCTTTTGGGTGTGACTTGCGCCTTTACATTATTTTGGCGTCAAAGTAAAAAATTATTTTCTCCTCTACGTTTTATTATAGGAGCTTTATTGATATTGATTTATTTACGATTTATTCGTAGTAGACAACCAAATATAAAATCAGTATCAAAATTAATAAATGTTTCAAGTTCTTCAAAAGGACCATGTTATGTTATGAGTAATGTTATTAGTATTTCTAATTCTCATGCTGGAACTCATGCGGATATGCCTAAACATTTTTGTCGTGATTTTGATGATGATGCTTCTCCATTTGATGATGATCATTACACAGGTGAGGCATTAATTATTGATATAAGTGATTTATTAGAAACAGAAACTGAAAATATTAATAAAGGAAAACCACGAGCTATTACAAGACGTATTATAGAAGCAGCTGTTAATCCGTCTGGTTTATTTTCATCTGTTTGGAGATTATTACTTGTAACACGACGTCTTCATGAAAATTCTGATGTAAATGATATATGGGAAAATGAATTTGCCTATCTTGAACCAGATACAGTACGTTTTCTTTCTGAACTTTATCCTTTATTATTATTAATTGGAATAGATACTCCATCTGTAGATAATCCTAATACAGCTCCTATTTGTGAAGCATCTCATGGTGAATTATATAATAAAGGAATTGCTATTCTTGAAAATTTACGATTTAATGGTATATATCCTCTTTTAAATAATTCAAGAATACTTCGTGGTTCAATTATGACTGTATTTAATTCTACACAATCTTTTACTGATAGTAAAGGATGCCATGTTTATTTTTTTCCAGCATTAGATATATAATGTAAAAAATCATTTAGAGGTGAAATTATTATTTTGGTATCCAGGAAAGAAATAATAATTACTAACAAAACCACTATCCTCTCTATATAAAAAAAAAAATAAAATTAAAAAAAATTTTTCTGTTCGATTTTTATCTTTTTTTTTTTTTTTGTTATTGTTGTTCTTCGTTAATTTTACGAATTGAAATAATAATATTTGCTTGTTAGTACAAAAATATTTTCATTTTTTTTTTTTTTTTGCAATTCCAGTTTATGTTCGTCTTTAATACTATTTTAAAATATATGTGTTTTTTTTTTTTTTTTTTTTTTTTTNAGAAAGGAGTCAATTGCATAAAAAGCTCAGAAATAAATAAATTGAAAAAAAAACCTCAACACATTTTTTAATCACCAGATACACATATTTTTTTTTTTCCGTTTTTTTTTTTATTATTTTTTTTAAAATTTTTTTTTTTTTTTTTTTTTTTTTTTTTTTTTTTTTTAATATTTGGATGATGGTTTTTTTTTTTTTTTTTTGTTGTTGTTGTTGTTGTTGTTGTTGTTGTTGTTTTATTTCCCTGCTTATTTTTATTATTATTATATTTTCATTGCTTCTTAAAAAAAGAAAAAAAAAACTTAGACAGATACATAGATAAAAATATAAATATAAATGTCGAATGCGCGTGACTGTTTAGGGCCTCTTGCTTCTTATATTTCTCACAATACCCTCACACGTGTTCAGGAGACGGTTATCCCAACATTATTACAAACAGATGCAAATATTGTTGTGGCGGCCCCTACAGGAAGTGGAAAAACTGCACTTCTTGAGGCGGCCATGTTACGTTTATTTCGTGATCGTTTATTACTTTCATCACATTCACAATTTAATACAGAAGTACGTGAAAATCAAACAAGTACAAATGTATCTACTTTAGAGAGAAAAGCAGTTTATATTTGTCCTATTAAAGCTCTTGCTAGTGAAAAGTACGCTATATGGCGTGATAAATTTCCAACGCTCTCTGTTACATTAGAAACTGGAGATCAGGAATTAGCTCGTGGATTAAATAATAATAATAATAATGGAGTATTTCTAGAAGTTCCTAAAGCAGATATTATTATTACAACTCCAGAACGCTGGGATAGTATTACACGACGCTGGAAAGAAGGAGTTGTGTGGAGTTTAGTGGCCTCCGTTGCACTTGTACTTCTTGATGAAGTTCATACAGTTAATGAAGAGCGTGGAGCTGTGTTAGAGGCAGTTGTGAGTCGAATGAAAGCAATTAAAGCTTCTCTTATAACGCGTGGGCCAAATTTTGTTTCCACCCGATTTGTTGCAATTAGTGGAACTCTTCCAAATATTGAAGATTTTGCAGAATGGTTACAAGTAACTCCTATTGGAATATTTTCTTTTACTTCTGCCGATAGACCAGTTCCATTAACATTACGAGTCATTTCCTATCCTAGTACAGCAAATAACCCGTTTGTCTTTGATAAATTTCTTTCATTTAAACTTTTTAATCTTATTCGGCAATACAGTGAAGGAAAACCGAGTATTGTATTTTGTGCCTCACGAAATGAAGCTATAAACTCTGCACTTCGTATTGTAGAAGGAATAAGAGAAGTTGCCTCGCGTGAGTCTGCTGAAGAACATTTACATCCAACAGAAGAAGTAAATCATTTAGCTTCCACTGCGAATGATAAACAATTACGTGGAATACTTTTACTTGGTATTGCCTATCATCATGCCGCTATGTCTTTAAATGATAGAATTCTTGTAGAAAATATGTTTAAAAATCATTATATTTCTGTTATTTGTACCACAACCACATTAGCGCTTGGTGTGAACCTGCCGGCACATCTTGTAATTATTAAAGGCACAACTTTTTTTAAAAGTGGAAAACGTGAGGATTTACCTCTTTCAGAAGTTTCTCAAATGAGTGGACGAGCTGGCCGACCTGGGCTTGACTCTCATGGAGTTGCTCTCATTCTCACTACAGAAGATAAAGCATTATTATATGAACCTTTACAATTTGGAGATTCCTGTACAACAGTGGAGAGTCGATTGCATCAAAAGATGATTGAACATGTGAATGCGGAAGTTGCATTAAGAACAATTCATAATTTTTCACTAGGGGTGGAGTGGATTAAAACAACATTTTTATGGATTCGATTACGTCGGTGTCCTAGGCATTATGGAATTTTATTTGCAACAAAAGAAGAAGAAATTAATTTTGATCGGGAACAATTTGCAGCACAACTAATGCGGCGAATGCTTACAGAGTTAGAAAAGCAAGGATGTATTACAATTCGTTATAGTGGTAATGATTTAAATGATAAATTAAATGAAGAATTTTATACTAATAATAATGAGTATAATAAAGGTAGTTATAAAAATAATATAAATTGTATTGTAGAAACGACTCGTGTTGGGCGTGCTATGGCTAGACGTTATATTCAATTTAAAACAGTAGAGTTATTTAATAATGAGACTATACAACTTCATTTGGCTAAAAAAGATTTAACAGAAAATTCAGAAATTGAAGCTGCTAGACCTTTAGAAAAAAATAAAACCTTAGAATCATTAACAAATAATACTATTGCTTTTACTTTATCACAACTTCTTACTATATTAAGTCATTCTTCTGAATTTGAAGATTTACACCTTCGACAAGGTGATCGTAAACATTTAAATGAAATTAATAAATCTATTAAATTTCCTCTTAAATCTGGAATGAAAGGTGGAAGAGAAGTACGCGAGGATTGGCATAAAGTTTATGTTCTTATTCAAGCTCAATTAGAACACATTTCTATAACAGATTTTTCTTTACGAAATGATTGTGTTCGATTATGGAGTTCAGCCCCACGTTTAGCTCGATTTCTTCTTGATTACGCAATATCATTAAATTCTTTTTCATTTATAAAAGAAAGTTATCTCTTAATGCGTTGTATGGAGCAAAGAATGTGGTGGAGTGGGCCTACCTTAAAACAATTAGAAGGAGTTGGAGAAATTACGGCGAAAGCTCTGCAACGGGGTGGAATTAAAAATTTTACAGATATTTTAAATACAAATGCAAGAAAATTAGAAACATTATGTGGTAAAAATCCTCCATTTGGAAATGAATTACAAGAACAATGTCGTAAAATACCAGAGTTTAAATTACAATTAAAATTAAGTCATAAAAATTCTAATATAATTAATGTTATTATTACTCAAAAATCTTTACAAGAAGAAGTTTTATCTGAATCTAAAGTAAAATATAGTATGTCTGTATTGATAGGAGATATTAAATTAGATAAAATACTTTTATTTAGACAATTTTCATCATTAGAGTGTCAAAATAAATCACTTATTTTTACAATTCAAAATTCAAATGAATTTTGTGGTCAAATAGCAGGCCTTATTTTCACAGAAAATAATTTACTTATTAATGACGCTACTGATACTCTTACATTGGGTCAAGAAAAAAAAGAAATAAATAAAAACGATGAGGAGGAGGAAGAAGCTGCTGTTGTTACTTCTACTTCAAAAACTGAATATAATAATAATAATAATAATATTAATAATGATAATTTAGAAAAAGTTAAAAATAATGATAAGGATAATGTAAAAATATCTTCTAATGGTGCATTTGATTCACTTATGCGTGATCTTCAATGGGTAACAGGAGATTCTGAAAGAAGTAATCATGAAAATAATAATGAAACTTCATTATCTAAAAAAAGTGATAATCAAGGGGAAAAAATTAAATCAGAGAATTCTTTAATAAAAAAGGAATCAGAAGTAAATAATAAATATTATAATAATAATAATAATAATAATAATAATAATAATAATAAGCAGGATTTATCACCATCATCTAATAATAGTGAAACTCTAAAAATTACGAATAGTCCAGAAGCAGCAGCAGCAACAGCAGCATTAAATTATTCTAATAACTCAAAAACTAAAATAACAAAAATGGATGATGATTATAAACGTTTAATTGAAAGAACAAGTGAAATTGCCTCTAAATTAAATTTTAATAAATTATCTCCTGTAAACTCCTATAAAAGAATAAGAGAAGAAGTTAGTACAGATTCAAATACATCATCTCTTCAAAGATCAATGAATCAAAGTTTAATAGAACAACAGGATCGATATCCTTCTATTTCACATATTGGAAAAACAGTTTTATTACCCAAAACAATTTCTCCAGATCCTGTAGGTTTTACTTCAGATCATACTAATAATTCTCGTCCTTCTACACGTTTTCGTTTTGGTGTTCAAGGTGTAGTTTCAAGAAATGTAATGCCTAATTCTATACCTCATCATATTATGAATAGTAGAAATAGTTTTTCAGTAAATAATAATAATAATAATAATAATAATAATAATAATACAATATCATCATCTACGAATTCATTTAATGGATATATAGGACCATCTCTTTATCACCCACAACAAATACCTCCACCTTGTTCATCATTTTTTACTCCACAACCCACCAACCCATATGTAAATTCTCCTAGATTATATCATCAAACATCACAACAACCTATAAATATAATAGGAAATATAAATCATACTGGTATAATAAGAGATTCTCCACAATATTGGCATCGAGGTGCTTTTGTAGCTTCTCATACTCCAGTAATGAATCGATGGGAAACACAGTGGGCCCCACCAAATACAAATTCAACTATTTTAAATAGAGAAAATGTAATAAACAACTCTCATAGATCTACAATGTCGAATTTAAATCATTCATTACCATTAAATTCAGAAATATTTCATCAACCCCACTCTGCTAGGCCTAATTTGCAGGAATATTATAATAATAATTATAATACTCCTAATATTCCCCATACGACTGCTCCTCCTCGATCAACAACAATGCGAAGAGGGTGGTGGTAATTTCTTTATTATTATTATTATTATTATTATTATTATTATTATTATTATTATTATTATTATTCTTTTTTTTTTTTTTTTGAAGGTTTATATTGGGATAGAAATATATAATACACTCTCAGATGGTTTTTTGTTTTATTTTTTTCTGTTTTCTTTGAATTTTGGGTTTAAAAAAAAAAACAAGAGATGATATTAAATTATATATATATATATATTTTTTTTTTTCTGTTTTTATTTATTCTCTTACAGATATTTGAATATTAGAAAAATTTATAAACATCTCTATTTTTTTTTTTTTTTTCTTGTTTTTCTTGTAGTGTCTATTTTAATTTGACACACTCAGCCAAGTGACGAAAAAGTTTAAAACTCAACTGAAAAGAAAAGGAGGTAAGGGGGGGGGGGAGGGGGAAATATTTAAAAACAACTACAAACTTAATTTTTAATTAAACGTATTGGGCTTTTATAATTAAAAATAAATATATATATATATATATATCTACTAGCTTCTTCTTATCCCTACGCCACCACATTCAAACACAAACACATTGCTTTAGAATAATAATAATAAAAGGTAAAAAGAAAAAAAAATAGAGGATAAACAAAGAATAATAATAATAATAAAAAAAAAGTACGCTTAAATTTGTACAATCCTCTCTTACAAATTGTTATGCTTAGTAGTCTACTTAATTCAAACAATAATAATATTGGAAAACTTTTTTCCTCTAGTTCTACAAAAGTAGATGAGGTACTTGCACGTGAAGATTTACTTTCATATATTGAATTACAACGTGAAAATGGTAAAGGTATGTCTTCTATATTAGGATTTGTTGAGCGCAATGCCCCAAAACTTGTTTTAGCAGCTTTGCATTCTAATTCTTTAACAGTAAAAAGTCCTAATACATCAGTAAAAAATAGTAGTAATAATAATAATAATAATATTAATAGTAGTAAAAAATGTCAACCTTCACCAGGTCTTTTAAATAAAAATGCAACAGAATTAATTACATTTTATTTAACTGTTTCTAATTCTCCACAAAGTACAATTAGTTGTGTAGTACAAGGAGCAATTTCTATTCTTGGAAATACCGAAGTACTTTCACCTTTAGTAGCACAATGTTTTCAACGTTTATTATTAGCAGCATTTGAAGTAAGTCCAAGTATTACAACAGAAATTATAGCTGTTACATTAAATGAAAATATTATTATTGGAACTATACGTAATATTTCTACTAGTTTTATAATTTCAGAAACTATTATAGCAATTTTTGGATCAGCATTAAGAGCTGCAGGAATAGTTTCACCTGAAATTAGGACACAAATGTTTACAGAAGCTTGGATACAATCAAAATTTCCAAAATTATTAATTTCATATATGCCTATAGCATTACGTTCTACAGATCATCAACCTTATTTTTATTTTTTAAAAGAACTTTTAAAACGTGGTTTTAGTCATAGTGCAGGACCTATAGTTGATGTAATATTAGAATATGAAGTTATTTTAGAAGTTTTTAAATCTATTTCTGACGCTTGTAGAGAAGTAGAAATAAAATCTAATTCAGTTCCATTAATTGCTAAGGGTGTAGAAGTTATTAATTCTGTTATTTCTTTAATACGTTTATCTATTATTCCATCTGATTTAAAAGAAATATATAATATAAATATAATTCCTATCGCTCCTATTAAGTGTATGCAAATGTACGCAAAAAGTTTTTCTGATATTATAATAAGTGAAAAAATAGTAAATCCTTCACTTTATACTATTAATCTACAAATAAATTTATGTGAAATATTTGTAGAAATTCTTAGATTTGGTTTAAGAGAAACTGATCGTATTATTGTAGAATCTAATTTTTTAGAAAATTTATTAATTATTAGTCTTAAATATCCAGAATCTAATCGTTTATCAATATTACTTAAACAAGCTTTTTTATCACTTTTAACAATTGATATGAAAATTGGAGAAAATCTTATTTTAAATTATCTTATATCATTAGAAAATATGCCAGAGAAAGGAATTTTATCGAAATGTGTTGACCTTTGTGCAAATGAATCAATTCGTCATACTTCTCTTAGTGCATATATGATTGATTTATATCAAACTTTAATTGATACAGAAGTTTTTAAAGAATCTTTTAGTCCATTAAATAAAGTTATAGAAAATTTTAGAAATAATTTGATTATTCAAAAACGAATTGAAGATATGGAAAAACCTATAACTGGATTAAATTTTACTGCCCCAGGTTCAGGATGTCAATTAAAAATAAATCATCGTCCTCTTGTTAATCATACAGGATCATACCTTGGAGAAAGTACACTTTCTTTATCTTCACCTTCTGCAGGATCACCACCTGCAGAATTATTAAATACACCACCTACAAATATAGTAAATCAAAGAGCTGGAGTTTATTTAGTTGAAACAGTTGGTAATGAAACTATTTTTCCTGATGATATTCCTCCAGAAGATCCTGCATTTTCTGCTTCTAATGCTATTTTAGGTGATGGTGAGGATACTGTAACTGTAGAATTGGAATGGCCTGATGAAGCTTTTGAAAAAGAAATTTCTCCTCAAGTTCGTGCATACCCAAAATTTGGTGATATGCATATTTCATTTGATGTTAGAGATGAAAATTATCAAGAGAAACAAAATGATCATGATACAGATATTTTTATAAGACGTAGAAATAATCCAACAGACCCACCTGATGCAGATGCATGGATGCATGAAACAATTGCTGCTGTTAGCAATGCCCTCCGTACAAGAAAAGGGAAATAAGTGAGAAAAAAAAAAAAAAATAATAATAATAATAATGAAAGGATGCCTAAATATATGCCAAGTTTTTGGGTGTCAAGGAAGTTCTTATGATGAGAAAAAAAAAACTGCTATATTGAAAAAAAAAAATAATAATAATAATAGACAAACTAATGGCAATTAAAAGAATCTGTTTTTTTTTTTTTTTTTTTCCCTTAATCCACTTATTTCTTATTATTACTTTATCTTTTTTTTTTCTACTTAGCAACGGTTGAAGATTCCATGGCGGGTTTGGAAGGTGATGGCAATAAAAACATTGCCGTTTTTACTGAAGATGAAAGTGGGGAAAGAACTTTTCTTCAGGTACAAATTTTAGAAAAGACATTTAGATTCTTTCAACTGGAACAAAATGTGAAGTTTAAAAATGTTTTAAAGAGTCTTGGTGTGGATGGCGTTCTTTATTGGAATAAAAGGCCCATTTATCCGTTAGAAACCCCGGCTTCAACAGGAATGCCGCGCGGAGTGGCGAATGCGGTCTCCCTTGTTTTCATAGTTTCCCCCGCGACTAGGGCAGCACGACCGCCCTCGCCTCTTCCTCCCCAGCCCCCGCCCGCCGAGGCCGGAATTTTGTCTCAGGAGTTGGCGGCCGGGCGAGCGAGGCGGCAGGCGTTGGAGAGAGAACTGTGGCGGCGGCGGCGCCCCCCCACGCATTTGAGGGCCCTGGGGATCCACCGAAGGCAAATGGCGGAGCTCCGACGGGCGCGCGGGTGGCAGCCCCCGGGGGGCGCCGGTTGGGACGAGGAACCTTAGATTGAAATGGTGGCCCCCCCTTCCCCCCTCCCTCTTCTTTTTTCCGTCTTTTCTCTTTTCTTCATCTTGTCGGTGGGGTCGTTCTCGCCCCCCTTTTTTTCTTTTTCCCCCGCCCCGAAAAATGGCGGCGACACCGAACGCACATCCGCGCCCAGAAAAGAAAAGACAAAGAAGAAAAAAGGAAGGAAGGAGGGCGAACACACATTTACACACAGACGCTAAAAAAAATAAAAATAAAATAAATTAAAATAAAATAAAATTATTCACTACCACCAAGCGCAAAGAAATGCTCAATTCTTTTTTTTTTTTGCGCGCGCGAAATAAAGCACACCACCGCCACAGAAGGCAAAAAAAAAAAAGAAAAAGCCCACCAATAGCAATAAAAAAAAAAAAAAAAAAACGCCCGTTCTACATGAGTGCGCGGCATCATCTTTTCTCTTTTTTTTTTCTTTTTTTTACCCTTTACTTTTTACTTTGCAAAAAGTTGTTATAAAGCCAATGCCAAAAGGAAAAGTAAGAATGATAATTTGTGAAACCCCCAAAATGGGCTGTTGCTACCATCCCTTCCCTTTTTCATACTGGTATCGCCATTATTTCCGACACCTTCCCTATTATTTACATCATCCGATTCTTTCCTTATTCTTCTTGGAGGGGCAAGTGTCAACTTGTCCAAATCACCATTTGAATTCACTTTGTCAAGTTCCTCTTTTCCTAATTCTGTTATTTTGGTGTTATCGGTCCGTTGGCTTAATATATTATTATTATTACTGTCACGCCCTTTTGCCTCTACACTTGGCTTTATCATTCCCTCTTCTCCCTTCCCTTCTTCTACTTTCCCAATTTTGCTGGTATCATTCTTCCAATCTTCTTTTCCAACTACCTTCGCTGCGTGGTCACAAGAAAACACACCACCGTGATCTGAGAGACCTGCTACGCATGAAAGTCCTTCATTCCGTTGCCGTTCTTCAGCTGCCAACGCGGATAAACTGTTGTAGAGAAAAAGGGTTAAAAGAAATAATAATAGGAGACGTCGTAGCATTTAAAAATAAATTTAAAAAATCCCCCTTTTTTTTTTTTTTTTTTAATAAAAGGCTTTAAAAACCTATTTATCCTTATCTTGTGGTAAAATAAAATAAATAAATAAATAACAGATAAAATTATTTATAGTTTATATTCCCAAATTTAAAAAAAAAATAATAATAATAACAATAATAAGAGTAATAATATAAAAAAAAATAAAAAAAAAAGAAACACACTCAGGGAAAAATAAGAAAAAAAAAATAATAATAAGTGTAGTGAAAGAAAGAGGGAGAAAAAGAAAAAATATATATATATATATTCTTCTTTTTTTTTTTTGATTTCTTTACATTCATCCTATCTTATAGAATTTTTTTTTCCGTCCTTCTTTTTTTTTTTCTTCGTCTCTCTCTTCCCCCCCCCCCTTCTCTCCCATATCATAAATATATATATATATATTTTTTTGTCTCTTTACGCCTATCCATCCGCCTCCTCCTCCTTCTTTGGCCTTGTTGCAGGAGTATATTTTATAGAAGCACACGCCTGGGCCATACGCTGCAGTGGCCACTTTGGGTCCGCCACAAAAAATTCTTGTTTAAACATTGTGGTGGGTTTAAGGGTCCAATTACACCGGCGTTGAAAAACGTAATGTTTAGCACCTTTTCTTGTTTTATTAGGACCAGAGTGAACATCCTCGCGAGTACACTCCAGAATATTACCATCATTAATGCAATATGTTGAGACATCAGCATCGTTAATATGAACAGGAACCCCTTCCACAATTTTTTCATTACCCATTTCATCAAAATATGCATCAAAAGTCCATGTTCCAGCATTAAAACTTCCATTCCATATTCGAAGTTCAACAGTTTTTTTCCTGTGTAAAGGGTAAAGGAAATTTCTGCTGTCATATTCACCAAACATTATTCCATCTGGATTTATGAAAAGTACACCACTTGCAAGTTGATTTTCAGAATCACAAGTCTCAATTAATTGAACAGGATACCATGGAAGTAATTTTATTATTTCATCATCAAGATTAGTTAATTTTTCTTTCATTATATCAATACGTTCATTTACAATTAATTCAGAACCTTTTTTTTCACCGAGTAAAAGTAAATCTGATATATATAATTTTTCATTAGCAAAAGTTGCTTCAAAAATAAATCCAATTCCTTCTTTTCCTGCTTCTTCTGTAGAAATTTGTGTTAATATAGAAGGAGCATTATTATAACGAAATATAATATTATACATTGGAAGATAAACATAAATATTATACTTATATCCAATAAGAGATACTTTATCACCTTTTATCCATGGAGTAATCATATAACTTTGTAATGCATAGGCATATCGAGCAAATGTAGTATATTCCAATAAATAATTCGGTTCTGAAAAAGGAAAAGAAGCATTTTCTCCAATATTTAATAATTGATTTTGTGCTTCTAAAATTTCAGTTACCAATGTTGGATTACACTCAAGTACACAATTTGGCATAAGTTCAACTTCTTTAAGTGTTAATGATGTTTCTTTTGTTCCACTTATCTCAGAAACTTGAGTTAAAGCATCTTTAATTGTTTCATCAAGTGTTTTATCACGACATTCAACAACACAAATAGTTTCTCCTTGAAGATAACTTGCACAAAATTCATAACTCTCAGGATGAATTTGTTTTTGTAATGTATCTTCATAATCAACACCTCTCTCTTTTACATTTTCAAGATCATTATCAAGAACAACAGCCAAATCAAGTTTAAGACCATATTTTTGTAAAACTGAATTTACATAGTATGGCTCAAATTTATTTTGTAAAACAGCATCATCAATAACAATTCCTTCAAAAGTATTTTTTTGAGTAAGTAATTCCACTAAAGGGGATACAAAAGACACAGGAGAAATTGTCGCAAAATCATCCTTAGGTTTTAATGAAATATATTTATATTTTTTTACCTCTGCTATACGCTGCGCCACTGATGTTTTCCCAACACGACGGTAACCAAATACCACAATCACAACAGGTCTAGGTCTTTTATACGAAGGTGCCGTTACAGGTGGTATTGGATTCATTGAACTTGTATTCGCAGTAGTATTCATATTCATAGTATTATGTTGTTGTTGATGATGATGATGATGATTATTATTATTATTATACTGTTGCGTTCGTGGTCGGGCGGTGTTAAAGGATGGGACGGGTTGAGTATGAGACATGGGGTGCATGTGACTTGTGTTTGCAAACCCATGTCCGCCCATGTGTCGCGGGGGTATCATCATCATTGGATTTGGGTGTGGGTGTGGGTTTGGGTAAAATGGAGCGTAGCTTTGATAGCGTGGGTCCTGCTGCCCCCCGCCCCCGCCCATTCTCGGGCTGACATCCATCGCTGGGTCCATATTTGTTTCAGGGACAGACCAGGGTAATGCATTAGGATTGAGGGGCATCGATTTATCTTCTTTCATACAAATATATATATATATATATATAAGGATAATTATTTATTTCTACTTTTACTACTCCCTCAGCTATTTGTTTTTGTTTGTGTGAGTATCTGTTTTTTTTTTTTTTTTTTCTTTCTTTCTTTCTTTCGCTCTTGTTTTCTTTCTTTTTCTTTTTCTTTTTTTTTACAATTATTATTCTGTATTAAATAAATAAGTTGCAAAAAATCTATTTTTTTGTTGTTGTTTTTTTTTTTACTCCCCCCGCCCCCCTTTTATTTTTTCCCTTACCTTATTATCTAATGTATAATGTCCTATCTTCGATCTCACTTTCAGATTATATTTATAATAATAATAAATATAAGAAAAAAAAAAAAAAATTACAAAAGAAAATAATAATACTTTAAAAAAACCTATAATGTTATTTTCAGATTTTATATATATATATATATATATATGTATATATTACCTACAGTCCAAAAAAAATATATAAATATATTAGAAATTAAGACTTTTAAAAATGTCCCCATCCTTTTCCCTACAAGGTACCATAAAATGGAACCTTTTCACATAAATCAGCGAGTTCATCCAAATTAATATGTTTTAATTCTACTATTTTCTTAACAATACTGTATTTATTTGGGGCAGGTTTATCATTTCTTACACCTCTAAAAGACCATTCCGTTATTGTACCTTCTTCCGTTTCTTTTGTACTTACAAGGGCTAATTCAACTATCATTCCATTACACAAGAGATTATCTTTAATAATTTTTGAAGAAATATTTACAAAAGCATTTTCGTATAAAATTTCACCAAAACCTTTACTTTCTGTTACATCATCCGTCACCATAAGTTTAAAACTCCAATTTCCTTTTTTTTCAATACCATTGGATAATCGAAAATCTGCAGTACATTGTTCAATAGGTTTCCATTTTATAAGAAATTTATCTCTCCCAATTCTGTAAACTTCACTGTGTTGAAATACCAAACCATCTATGGGTAAATCCGCTTCTTTCCATTTTGGTAAAAGCGTTTTTAATTTATTAATAGGAACATAATCTTTTAAAATAATCACATGTTTAGCATTTAAAAGTTTTTCAAAATACTCTCTAAGTAATTTAAGTCGTAATTCAAATCGAATTTTTTTACCTTCTAATCCCCAAAAATAAACATAATCAAGGATATAAAAAATAGGCTCATTATTATGAACCACCATTTCAGTATCAAGTAAAAAATCTACAGCCATTTCAAGATTTTTACCTGTAAAAGATTTTTTAGTTTCAGATGTAAATTCAGAATTCATTTCAATACCTTTAAATAAAAAGTTAAGATCATAGCAATGTGTAAAAGCAGAAGGAAAACCAATATAACCATAACGTTTATGTTTAACAAGAAGAAAACGTTCTCCATCTGCTTTTAAAGTAACATAAAGAGTTGAAAGTAATGAACGTAAACTTTTGTGACTAAAAGAAAAATAATCTTTATCAAGATATGCTCCAATACTTGATAATGGGGCACTATCTCTTCTACCATAAAAATTTTTAACTGCTTTATGCACATCTTCAGTAAGTTCCATATAAGTTTCATAATCTTCAATAAGTTTCATACCTTTTTTTTCATGCTTTGCTTCACTAGAAAGCATAACATTTGTAGGTAAATTTTTTGATTCAATTGTCGACTTAATTTCTTTAAATATATCTTCAATTGTATCTTCTTCTTTAATTTCAATTTTTTTAAGACAACCAATAGGAGCATAAATTGTATTAGCAGTTACAGCCTGTGCTTTTTGTTCTATAATTCTCCAATGTTGATGTCCTGTTTTATTATCTCCGCGAGCATCCGCTCTTTTAGCAGCTAATTCTGAATTAATAGAAAGCATAAATACAAAAGGTACAGGTAAGTTGACGGAATTTAATGCAGATTGAACATAAAAGGCATCAAATTCACTATTCGCTACAAAACGATCTAGTACAATACCATTATATTTTTCTTCTTTATTATTATTTTCACCAAATTCTTCTTTGAGAATTTTTCGTAACTCTACAAAAGGTTGTTTGCCATCACGGTAAATATCTCCAGATGAGATATGAAGTAAATTATATTCTTTAGCGAGGAGTTCACTCTGTGTTGTTTTACCTGCACCACGACAACCAAATATAATAAAAACCAGAGAAGTTTTTTGTTGCGTTTGTACTATTGGCTTTTCTTCAATATTTATTCCTTCATTAGTAGAAGTATGACGAAGAAATGTTGGAATAAATGCTGGTGCGTTGGGGTTAAAATTGGACATATGTAAAAAGAAGAAAAAAAAGAAAAAAAAAAACGTATGTAATTAATATATATTTTTTTTTGATTTCTTTATTATTTTTCTTATTTTATTTTAGTTTGTTTATGCCCTTTTATTTTCCTTTTTATTGTTTTTTTTTTTTTTTTTTAATATAATAATGGTAATAATAGTTTATATTCAAATTCTTTGAAAACTTAAAAAGGGGTAATTAATGAGGACAAGAAGAAGAAAAAAAAAAAAAAAGAAAAAGAAAAATTAAGAAATAAATTACTTTTCATTCTTTAATTCCCAAAAGAAACATAAATAAACATTTTTCTTATTATTATTATTATTTATTTATTTATATATTTTTTTTTTGCATATATTATTAATATTTTTAAAAAATGATTAAAAACAAAAATACTTATTTACTTCTTTTTTTTTTTTTTTAATTTCGTTTCTTAATTAAGGTTATTCAATTATAATATTTTTATACTCTCCATTTTTTAATCCTTCGGCATAGGAATACTTTCGTGGGGTTCGCCAATCTGCCCCAAAGCACTCCTCCAAGTAGGACTGCGGTGGGACCAAAAATCCAACAGTTTCTGTGTTATTTTTATTGAAATCACAAAAAGGTAATCGAATAAGAGAAGATTGAAAAGGAGAATTTCGATAACGATACATCCCATGCCGACGCGTTTCTGCATTTTCATAATACGTTGCACTCCAAATAAAAGTTCCTGTAGATTTCACAAGGGATATATCTTCAGAAAGGGGTGAATAATAAATATTTAAATCAACTGGTACTTGTGTTTTACTATGTAAAAAGCGTAATTCAAGTCCTTTCTCTATTTCACCACATATATCTATTATGACAAAAATACCATTAACTGCTATTCTTGATAAAAGTTCTATAATTAAAGATTGTACATCTATATTTAATTTATGAGCAGTTTTTTGTAATTCATTATAAAAAACACCTATATCAATATCATTATCATGTGGAATAAAATATCCTTCACGATGAGCACCTAATGCAGTTCCACAAGATAAAAAAAATGGTAACTGAAGAGAATTAGCAATATCTCTAAAATCAAGAAGAGCATTTTGAAAAAGTAATTGTTTTTCTATATCCGATGGTAATTTTAAATGATTTTTTATATATTCTAAAAATGCATTTTCTTTTAAATTATTCTCTTTATTTTGAGATTCAATTATTTTTTCTTTATGCTGTGATTTTAAATTTGTTGATAAAGGAGGAGTAGATTCTACAATTTTTGTAACATTAGAATTTACCTCACAGAATTGATCAAGAAATTCAACTGTTCCTTCTATCTCTAAATCTGTTAATTCATGATTAGGATTACAAAATGCTTCCCAACAATTTTTCATATATTCATCTACCATTATTTCTTTTTTTCCAATATTCCAGTCACTCAATTCTTTCATCCACTTTTGTAAAGCTTTCCTTCTCCTTTCTTCTATAGTAACCCAAGGTCCATTTTCCTTATCTCTAATAAGAAAAGGTAAATTTGTATTAGATGATGAAGAATTCAATTTTTTTTCAAGAGATATTCCTACTCCTTCTGCTTTTTCAGTTGCTAAAATAGCACTATCACAAATAGCACAGGGATATTGATGAATATGAGGTCTAAATGTAGCTGCTACGTTGAGTGAAGCCCTAAATAGTTTTGAAGAAAGAAACATAACTTCCCCCCCCCTTAACTCTTTTTTTTTTTTTTTTTTTGCCTTTTAGTATTATTGGTTATTTCAGCAAGTGAACTATATCTCTTAAGAGAGAGAGAGAGAGAGAGGGAGGGAGAGAGAGAGAGAGAAAGCAAAAACAAATAATATATATTATTTTGACCATATTCCATCAATTTCTCGATTCCATATAATGTTTTCTTCATTTTTGTCTAACACATACAGAACAAAAAAAAAAAAACCAAAAAAGAAAAATGTCTTTCATATTCTTCTTCATGTATATTCTTCTTCTTCTTCTTCTTTATTTCTTTGTTCTTGTTAATATTTTTCTCTTTTAATTTTTTTTTTTTTTTAAAAAAACTTATTCTTGGCTTATTACCTACAAATAACTTCAAAACAAACTACACTCCTCATAAATAAGCGCCGCCACATTTGTCACTCGATCCAGTTGTGTATAGGCCGCACTCGCAATCCCCCGCCGTGCCTTTATATCAAGTTGAAAGAATTGTTGCAATAGTGGCCCGGATATTAACATTTCCTTTGCCCGCAGTGATGTCTTTGGGTTCCCTTGTTGTAATCCTAAAAACATTCGAGGAGTTAGTCCCGCGGGGTGGTGGATGTCAGTTTGTAGCCGGCGTGACAGCCACAGAGCCGTGCGGTGGGCCTGCTCCCCTACTGGAATAATAAATCCAATTTCTCCATAATTACTTCCATACACACTCACACTGGCGTGGCCCGCGAGGGAGCGGAGGCGGAGGGACTTCACGAGGCACCCACCCGGCAATCGATACTCCCCGTCTGGAGATAAAATAGACTCCAATACTTTAGGCGGCCGCCCTGCCTCTGTTTCTTGTACTCTTGGAGTGTAGCCTAAAATTAAAATATTTCTCTGATCATCGGCGCAGAGGATACCAAAGGCACGATCATGATACATCATATCACAATGCACCACGGATAGGGTGTTACGATCTTTTCCTAATACGGTTAAAGTATGATTTTCTTCATTAAATCGAGCCAAGGCACAGGATCTGGAAAGATCACCGTAAATGAGAAAATTACGAAATACAGACATTTTTGTAATATAAATTCCTGCATATAATAAAGCACTTACGACAAGTTTTCTAGATTCCCAATTAAAACGAAATATTTTTATAGTTCCACCTATAGCAACCGCAATATGATTACGAATACCTGTTATTGCTGTTGCTGGACCGTTAAGAGGTTCAGAATGTAGACGAAGTATTTTCCATTCTCCTTTAACCCACATAGTTGCTAAAATAATAATTCTTCCTCTACAAGTAATATCTTCACCTAAAGGAAAAGCTGTATTTACAACACATACAGGTGCTGTACCTGGTCTTTCAATATTATTATCAGAATGAATTTCTATCATTTGTGCTCCAAGAACTTGTTCATTTTCTTCTAATAAAAGTTTATCCGTACAATTCCAATCTTTAGTAGACATAAGTTTAATTTCAAATCTATTTACCATTGGAACTCGAATTCCAGAATTTGATGAAATAGGTGGTAAATTACATACTGGAGTTTCTGGAATAATACTTTGAATATTACCAGATTCTTCATCATAATTTATTTTAAGTTGAACATCAAAAGGTGCTCTCTGTGGACGAAAAGGTTCTTTTTTAGAAGTTATAACAAAACAACTTTTTGCAGGTGGGTGATAAACAATAAAATGTGGTGTAGCATCAAGATGAACACGACGTGATAACCATCCATTTCCTTTTGGTTGACAATAAGTATTAATTGAAGCAAAATCAACAAATCCTTCACAACAATAAATATAACCTCCATCAATAGAAGGAAAAGGTATAAAACCTCTAACAGGACTTGGAGTTTGATGACGATATGGAACAAGTTGTCGTAAACGTTTATCCCAAAAAAAAAATAATGGATGTTGTCCACAAACATATACTCCATTATTTCCACCTATATTATTAAAAGGAATAATACGACGACTACAATTTCTCATTAATTGTGTATCATTTTGAATAATTTTACGTTCTCTTTCAAGACGTTGTTTTTTAGCTTCAATAGTTTCAAAAACTTCACGTTCTGCTTTATTATCTAAAAAGTGATATGTAGATTTAATTAAACGAAGTGGTCCAAATTCATCTTTAGGTAAAACTTGATAAATTGCTAATTCACCTGTAGAAAGAATAATAATAAGTGATATTAATTCACCTAATTTATCATCAGATAATGTTACAATTTCTAAATGACTTACAATAGGAATTATATCATTATCACGTATTTCTTTTAAAGATTCAGAAATTCCAAATAAACTATATGGAGGTAATAAATTTAAATTTTGAAATAAAGCATATGTAGATTTTGATTCAATTTCATTAATTATCATTGTACCATTTGTATTAAATAATAAAATACGTTTTTTTTCATTCCATAAAGTAAAAGCTGTTATTCCTTCTGCAAATATTTCTTTTGTAGAAGCTACTTGAGTATTTTTTAAATTAAATTGAAGTAATATACCATCTTCAAGAAGTATAAATAATAATTGTAATTCTGACATAATATATGCAGATTTAACAGATTTATTTTTTTCTATATCTCTTTCTGAAACAAAAAAGAATTTATGAAGAAGATTTTTTCCATCAGATGATATAATACGACCTTCTCTTTCTGTTATTTGTAATAATGCATTTAACCAAGGTAAATCTGATGCAAAAACTGTTCGACAAGATGTTAAAAATTCTGAAAGACGTACTTGTTGAACAGAATCACCACGTACTGTAAAAAGAATTGTAAAAGAAAGACCTGTAAGAATTAAATGTGGTGTTGTATGTATTATCATATTTGATGATTTTTCTTCTCCTAATTCTCCTAATTCTTTTTCCATACCTTCTACACGTAATCGTTTAGAATTTTGTTGAACAGATTCTAGAAAAAATGCCGATACCGCATTGACTTCTTTGCGATATGCTAAAATATTTCTTATAGATTGTCTTAATATAAAAAGAGATCCAGAACCCCCATTACCAGCACATAAAACTAAATCCATATTTGCACGAGATTCTATAATAGATATTGGAGGCATAGGTTCTAATGTTGTACTTTGTAAAAGTTCTGCATATGGCATATTATCAAGCCAAGCAGTTTGTGAAGAAGGTTGAAATTGTTCATTTTTTTTATTTCCATTATTATAAGAAGAATCAATTAAATCCATATCTGCAATAAAACCAATAGATTCCATATTTTCAATAATTTTAAATTTTTTATTAGATTCATTTTGATTAGGATTAATAATAGCTATATATGAATCTCCAGATGCAGATCCTAAAAATATAACATCCTTTTCTATAGGAGAAATACTTGAACAATAACAACCTGTACCTAAAATATTTATTTTAATATCTTGTACTATAGATCCTTGAGAAGTAAATAATAATGTTAATACAACTCCATCTTCTTCAGAAACAATAAGTATTTGTAAATTTTCATTATTATGATTATTATTTATATTTTTAATAATAGAAGTTGCTGTACAATTTGCCAAGGAAAGATTTACTTTAAAAAGAGCTGTTGAATTTTCTAATTGTGGGTCACTCCACCCTACTTTTTCATATGAAACTGCAGAAGATTTCGAGTTTGCACACTCTTCTTTACCATTATCATTTAAATAAACCCCAAATCCACGCTTTGTTGTAATATGCATGACTGTATTAATTCCAAAACAAACAACTCCTGATGGGGTTTGTGCAAACGAACTTACAGGCATCATATGTGTAACATTATACGGAATATCATCTACTTCCCCAATAAGTAACATTTTAGGATTATTTGTAGAAGCTGATGATATTTGTACCCAAATCATATGCATCGATAACATTTTAGATTCAACTGATTTAGTACGCCATTCTACTAATTTTACACGTCCTGCCCATGTAGGTTGACGTTCACAGAGAATTGCAATTATAGGTTCACCAGAAGATTCAATAAATTGAATATCACGAATATAACGAATAGAACCTTTTACAGCTGTGGCAAGTGTAAACATTGAGATTTGACCAATACGTAATAATCCTTCTGACGTATTTATAATTTTAAAATCATTATTTTCAGGAGATGTTTCATTATGTAAATTTTTATTAAATAGTTTTGTTTCATTATTATTATTATTATCATCATCTTTTTCTTCTTCTGCAGCAGCAGGTTTACTTTCTTTTTCATTATAATCATCTTCATCACCCCAGTCATCTTCAACTGTTACATCTTCTTTTAATTTATTATCTTCTTTTCCTATGTTTCCTGTATTATTATTATTATTATTATTATTATTATTTTCTTCATCATCATTATCATTTCGTTTTTGACCTAATAAAGGAAGTAAAAACATATGACGACGACGAGCAAGAATTGCAATAAAACGACCTGTAGGATCTGCCCGCATTAAAGGTTCTAAAGGAGTTAAATCATTACTAACTTCTCTATCATCTAATTGAACAAGAGCTATTGTGTTAAAACGCATTAGCATAGGATCATATTTAATAAATGAAGCATGAAAATCATCAAAGCACATTGCAATAATATCAACTGTAAATCCTGGAGGACGACATGCGGCAACAGATACAGGTGGTGCATTTAATTGCATACTTGTAATAAATAATGAATTATTATTATTATTATTATATTCTTTTCCTACATTAGCAGGTACACGCCATAACTCTAGATTATTCTTTTTAAATATAATTAATTCTTTCATAGAATTAGAGAGTCCATTAGAAAAGTAACCTACAATAGAATGCGTGACGCCCGAGGCTGGTAGACTCGGTGCAACCGCCGCATGAAGCATTATTTTATTACCTTTTCTTTTAAAATTATAGATCTTCTTTTATTATTTTTTCTATAATTCTTTCTTTTTATTTTTTATTTTTTCTTTTTTTATTTCTCTTGTTTTTTTTTTTTTTTTTTTAATCCAAAATCCCTTGAGTGTTAAGGGAAAACAAATGCACGCTATTACACTGCTAAAAAAAAAAAAAAAAAAAAATCATTGAAATTTAGATTAGAAAAAAAAGAAAAAAAAAAAAAATGTGTAATTAACTTAAAAAATATAGATAAATATATATAATTTATAATTTATTTGCAACTATGTAGCAAACCAAAAAAAAAAAATAAGAGATATTATTATATATATATATATATATTTGCTTGTATATATATATATATATATATATATATATATAAACAACAACAACCAATAGGTGTTTACTCCATACATCGAAGACGTTCAAGCCCATGAATAATGCAAAGAAGAGCTTTACTATCATTTGTTTTAGCCCTTTCAATAAGATCAGAATAATTTAATTTAAATGGATTTTTAAAAAATAAATCTAAAGCTTTACGACTACTAGATATAAAGAAAAATATAGAAAGCAGCATCATATTCATAGAAGCTTCAGGTATTCTTTCTTGAGGCCAATGATGTAAATAAAATAATAACACTGTCATTAATCGATACGAGGGATGATGCATTGAAAGACTTGATAAATGTTTTGATAAAGTAGGATGAGTTGTTAATACAAAAGCATGAGTTAAATTTAATGCAAGTGCTGCTCCAGTATATACAATAGCATTATTTTTATATTCCATAAGAGATAATCCAATAATACTCACCCACATTTCAGAAAAACGAGAAGTATTTAATGCTATTGCCCCATGAACTCCAGAAGATAAATTACATAAAACACGAAGAAGTGCTAATTTTCCATCACTTGTCATACTTAAAAAATCACGAGCGGCATTTGCTAAAATTCCTAAAAGCATAGGATGAAATACAGTAGAACATAATACAGATTTATGAAGAATCGCAATACGTAAACCATTAAGTATAGGTCCCCATAATGTAATATGAGTATTTTTAAGTACACGAGTTACAATTTCAACATAATCTGAAACTACTTTTGGATCTATAGATTCTACTCCTTCACCTATATTTACTATATATCTTAAACATGATATAAAATTTTTGGTAAAAACTCCACGAAGTACTAATTGTTCTGCATAAGGTATAATAGCTTCAATAGCTTCTCTACTTTTACGAGCATTATTTACACGAAATATTATAACACACGGATATGGTTGTGTTCCTATTTCACAAGCTTCTGAAGATTTTGAAATTAATAATGCACACTCTTTACGTTCTAATACTCGTTCTTTTTGTGTTTTAGAAATAATATACTGTACACCTCTAATAAAACGTTCTAATAATTCCTCCACAGCTGAACCTATTTTTGTTTTAATAAGAGAATTAATTGTACTAGTAAGATAGTCTGGAATTAAATCAGTTCGACCAACTAAAAAAAGTGCCGCATCTCTAGTAAAATTATGACAATTATGTTTTGTAGGATGATAAGCAGATAATGGATACGATTCCTCTTCACGAAGGTGAATCCATTTTAAAAATTCACTAAGCGTTTTCGTAGTAGTTCCAAGTAAAATATTTTCATATTTTTTTCCAAATCGTGTTCGCCCAGAAGCTGCTATAGCAATTCCCCCTTCAAAAAAAAATTCCATTCCATAACATACTAATGCACTATGATAAACACCAGAAACATGAATTCCTACCATATCTTCACTTCGACGATTAAATAAACCATTACTTAAATCATATACATGAAGTGAAACTGGAATATTAATAGAACGACGAGGTGGAGTTATATTGGATAAAACAAGAGAGGCTCGTTGGGAAAGTGAAATATTAAAAAAATTATCTTCAGGAGGAATAAAGCATGGAATATTATTATTATTATTATTATTATTATTATTAACTAAAGGAGATGATATTACATTATTATTAATATTACTATTATTATTATATCGTTTTGATATAATTTTAGGATATCTATAGAATGAAGAAGGCATCTCAGCACATTTTTTACTTTCATTTGATTCATTTTTAACTTCCAGTGTAGATGATATAGTGGAATCTAGCACATTATCTGTAATATCATCAAAAGATCCAATAGGTGCAATAGGCTCATGTGAAACTAAGTGCATTTCCATCATATTATTCTGATATATAAGATAGTAATAATAATAATAATTCTATTTTATATAATTGTTTTTCTTTTTCTTTCTTCCAAAGAGAAGAAATTAACAAAATGAAAGATCTATTAGAAGGAAACTTAAAATGTTTCCTTTGACTTGTATTATACCTTTCAAAAAAAAAAAAAAGAAAAAAAATTAATACTGCCATTAAAAAAAAAAAAAAATTATTACAAGAATTAATTAAACCAAATACTACAATAAGGATAAGTTAGCTTATTTATATATATATATATATATTTATTTATTTATATATATTTATTTATAAATAGAGATAAATTATAAATAGAGATAAAAAAATAAATACTCACAAATAAATAACGAACACAATTTTCCAAATTCAAAAAAAAAAAAAAAAAAAACAGTTAGCAGCATCAAAAAAATCACTAGAAATAATGTTGATTATATTTCACAACTTTTTTTTTTTCTCTCTGTTTTACATTTTTACCACAAAATTTATGTGAATTCAGTTTAAACATATATATATATATATCTTACTGTACCTTTACTGATTTTACATCCCACTTTTTCCTTAAATCCATTTCATGAACTCGTTCCTTTAATAACTTTCTAAACACTTCCTCAGAGTCATGCTCAAAACGTTTATCTTTTGCACTAAGAGAACGATTTTTATGATATTCTGCAGCACGAGCTTCTCTTTTTGCTAATTGTATTTGAGTACGTTGTAATTTCATATTATAACGACGTTCTGCACGTTCTCTATTTTTTTTCATAATTTCACGTTGAGTAAGTCTTGCTTGTAGGAAAAGATCATTATGTTCACTTTTAAGTTTCTCTAAATAACGTTCTGTATGACGATCTTTTTCTTCACAGTAGTTACCAAGCTTTTTCTGTGTTTCTCGCTCTTGTAAAATTGCCTTTTCTCTTCTCTTTGCTTTCTCTTTTACAGATTGTACATATTCTTCAAATGTAGGCCAAATACCTATATTAATTTTACTACGTAAATCTGCAGCAATAGTTCCAGTTGGTTTAATTTTTTCCATTTCTTCCATAAATCCATTCCATTTTTTATAATTAGAAGAATTACGTTTTACTTCTAATTTTGCTAAACGTACATATGCTGCTAATTGTCTTTCATGAGGTGACATTCCATTTTTTATAGGTGAAGAATTAGGTCGTTGACTTCCATTTTTACTTTTTAATTCTGATGATAAACTCATATCTTTTTGATTTTTAGATTCATCAGCACTTCCTGTAGATCTATTTGCTTTTTTATTTCCTGTATTATTATCATTTTGACGTTGTGAAAGTATAAAATTTCTATACTCTTGTGCCATGGCAGAACTATCATGAGCATATCGTAATAAAAATCGTCGATATTCTTCTAATTCTTCAATTTCTTTTTCAAGATTTGTAACATTACGTTGGGAATATGGAACTGGAGGTAAAAATGGAGGCTCTGGTGGAGGTTTAGGTCGACGCATTAATACTTCTCTTTCTCCATCATAACAAATAATATAATCCTCATCATAATCTTCAATATAACTATTATTACTATTATTAAAAGACTTTGATGAGCGAGTTTGCTGAAGTTTTCGATTGGTTTGAGCTGATGCAGATATTGGTGTTTGTTTACTTATACTTTTAGGTTTTACATTTATACTAGAATTACTAGGGGCGGCTGTAGAAGAAACACTTCGCCTCGATTTTCTCTCTACTGAAACTTCTTGTGATGATAAAATAGCCGGCGTTGAATTTGTCCAAGACATTTTATTATTTTCTCCTCCACTACTAACATTTCCTAAAGGTAATTCCTTCTCTCTTTGTTGTTGTTGTTGTTGTTGTTGTTGTTGTGAATTTTCTTTTTCCCCCGAACTACTCATATTAATATTATTATTATTATTATTATTATTACTAATGGAATTCGATGTAAACTCCGGCATCGGCTTTATCATCCCCCGCTCATCAATTTTATCCTCCTCTTCTTTATCACTTTCTGTATCCAACTCCGCTGCCGCTTTATGAATTGCAGATTTTGATATTTTAGGAACTCCAAAGGCGTTTGGGAAAAGTTCCCGGCGTTGGGCCCATTTTTGAGAAATATTTCCTTCAGAAATGATACGATTTTTAACAGCGAGGACGCGGCGTAAATTATTTTGACGCGTTCTTTCATGTAAAGTATATCGAACTAAAACGGCTGGGGCATTTTTATTATCTTTATTCTTTTTTTTCTTTTTATTTTTCTTTATTTTATCTTCAGGAGTTATAAAAGATTGACGAGGGCGGTGCAATAAATCACTTGGGACGAGACCGAGTTCATCACACGCCAACACTGCGGCCTCTCCTTCTTCTGCAAACAGAGTTATATAGGCAGCATCCATTCTTAGTATTTATATATATAAATATAAATATCTAAATTGTATTCTTTTTTTCTTTTCTTTTATTAAAATCTATACAGAGAATTGGAAATACCCTGTTGTTGTTTTTTTTTTTTTTTTTTCATTTTGGAGTAGAATAAATAAAGGGAAAATATTTGTTAGAAATAATAACAATAATAATAATAATAAAACTATGTATTCAAAGAATGCTTTACCAAATTAATTATGATATCGAAAAAAAAAAAAAAAAAGATATAAGCATTATATATATATATATATATATATATTGTTCCCCAAACGTTGGGGAAAACAATTCAATTATATTAACCACAAAGTAAAAAAAAAAAATAAAAATAAGCAAAAAAAGAAAAAAAAAAAGACAGAGTATTAAAAGCTTTTCATTTCTCATTAAATTATCTCTCACATCTTAACAAACAGTCTACACCTATAATAAATCTTATAGTTATATCAAAAAAATCATAGTATAATTACTACATCTTCACTATTGACAGAGTATTGAACCTTTACTTCTTCAATATCAATAATATTTTCATTATTATTATTATTATTTTCATCATTATCACTGTCTATAATAATTACAGGTTCATCACAAATACTTAGATCACTACTAATTTTTTTAATTTCATTTTTAAATGGGGAAATAGAACGTGAAGCACTACAAACCTCACAAAATAAAAAACTTATATTATGATTATGAAAACTACACTGTGAACATGACCACCATTCTTTACTTTTATTTTTTTTAGAATCTATAGGAGGACTTCTTTCTCTTTTTACAACATTTCCACAATCTGCAAATAAAAAATTTATAGAATAAAAAATATCATCAGAAATTAAACTTTTATTATCACATTCTTCTTGAATTTTAACTAGTTTTTCTAACTGAGAAATAAAATTAAGTAAATTTTCTTTAACACTAATTTCCATTATAATATCTTTTCTTACTTCTGAAAGTATTAAAAAACGTTGAATAAGAGAAATCCATTCTTTTAAAAAATTTAAACTATGATTTCTATCAATCATATGAGCTAATTGATGAAATATAGATGTATAAATATATGGTATTGGTAAAAATTCCAAATTATTATGAGGTAAACGAAGTCTAATTTTAATTGTAGCACGTCCTTCATTTATAAAATCACCTTGAGAAATTAATGATGGAATTTGTGGAGTAAATTCATCTAAACAAATTAATTGCCATTTTTTTTCTTCTAAAAGAGGATTAATTGAATCAGCTAATCTACCTAAAAATCCACAAGTAAATAAATAATCTGAAAATGTAGATAAAGCATTAATACGTTGAACTATAAATTTTAAATTACTAGAGTTTTCTGTAAAACGAGGAAACGTACAAGCTTCACATATTTTTTGAAGATTACAATAATTATGAAAAGAACAACGTCTACAATTCCATCCTCCTTCTTCTTCTTCTTCTTTCTTTTCATTTAAAATAATTATATCTGAACAAAAATCACATAATGTAGAGATATTATTATTTGTTCCACCACATCGATTACATATCCAAAGATCTTTACTATTTAATACATTATTTAAATTAGAATTATCACTCATACATCCATCACGTTTATCATATTTACTATTTTGTAATCGACGTTGTGCTGCATCTGCAATTACTTGACGCACTAAATTTGAATTATTTATAGGAGGAGCAGAAGAATTTCCACCTAAACGATAACCTCCAGTAAAATTTAAATGATTTATATTATTAAAATTATAATTTAATGATCCTTTTGATATTATTTGAATTTCTAATCTATCACATTCAATCACAAGTTCTGCATAAAGTTCCCAAAATTTTTTATCATGTCTTGAAAATCTGCAGTGTACAATTTCATGTATTAATGTACATAATACTTCATGAAAAGGAAGAAATGTTTCTTTTGAGCCTGGTGGGCGAAATCTAATACAAACTTCCTCACCTTTATTTACATTTAAACCAAGTAAACGAGCACTTCTAGGGTAAAATTCTTTTAAATGTTTAATTTTCCAATTATGAGCTAAAAGAATTAGGTGGCCTCTTTTAATAAGCTCTCGCATATATAATTTAGATTTATCATCATTTACCCATCCTAATGTTGTTGCAGTATTAATAGTACTAGAATTTGTTTCTACATTTACTGGTTTCGTCATTACAATAATAATTAATAATTAATAATAAAAAAATAAATTCCTTACCTCGTTCCTTTATATTTATCTAATTTTCTATCTATTCCTCTTTTATTAAAAAAAAAGAGTCACCTAATAAATATTATACAGAGACACAGAAAACCCTATCTCTACTACAAATATTACTTTTAAAGTCTCTATTTATTTAATAATAAAAATAATAATAATAATAATAATAAAAGGGGGGGAAATCAAAATTACACAAAAAAGAAAAATTAAAAATAAAAAACATTTACGAAAGAAAAAAAACAAGAAAACAAATGTAACATAAGTATACACTGAAAAAAAAAAATAAATAAATAAATAAATAATAATAATAATGTATAACAGCAGCAATAATGATAATTAGAAGAAAAAAAAAAAAATAAATAAAAAATAATAATAATAATAATAATAATAATAACAAATAATTAATAATGAATCACTTATTAATACGAGCATTCTCAAACTGCTGCTGTGAATTCTGCATATACCACCACTCCATCCCTGGTGGAATTATTGGAACATTTTTCACATAATCAAAAAATTGATGTGGGGCTGTTATATAAGCTTCTGCTGAGGGAAAATTAACAGGCCATAAGTCTCTTTGCCCCATAGCAATTCCACTTATTATAAACTCCGCGCCTAACGCCTGATGTAAAATTGTTTTCCCATGTAAATGATCTAATTCATGCATAAGGCAACGTGCCCGCATTCCTGTTAATATTTCTATTTTTTCATTTCCAAATTCATCTAATCCAATACAAGTTATTGTTTGTGGGCGTAGCACCCAGGCATGACAGGCTCCACATGAAATACAATTTTCCCACATTCCATACATTGGGGCTATTGAAGTTTTATTTTTATTATTATTATTATAATTATCATAATTATAATCAGGGACTTTAGGATTTACCCAAACCTCAAAATTCTTTTCATCGGGTTGACTTTTAATTAAAATGACTGAGGCGTCCCAGTGACCTTTAGGGGCACTAAATGAAATACAATGTAAATCAGTGGCCATTTTATTTAAATTCATTAATTGCGAATTAAATAATGGAGTATTAATTTGTTTTTTATCTAATAATAATGTAGGACGAGTTAAAGTACGATGAGGGTAGCAGGCAACTCTAGACTTTACTTGAGCTTCTATTTCTAATTGGGCGGCAACTTTATCTTTTAGTCGGCGTTTATTACTTAATAATATTAATGAGCGTGAGAATACACCTAGCATTTTATATATTTATTTTATTTTGTTTGTGATATTATTCTTTTTATTATTATTATTATTATTATTATTAACCCAACCCAGCTTGATTTTTTCTTTAAGAAGACATTAAAAAAAAAATAAATAAATAAATAAATAAGATGGAAAGAAAGGGAATTTTTATTTTTTTAGATGCAAAGGTTTTGTAAGGCATTACGTAGAAGGAAAAAAAAAAGTTTAATAATAATAATAACGTTTCAAAAGAAACGAGAAATAATAATATCTTCAAAGAACGGAAGATTGAAAAAAAAAAAAATTAAAATAAAACAAAATAAAATAAAAATAAAGATAGAAAGAAAGAGATAAAGACAGGTGAAGGTAAGATATTAAAAAATATCAACAATTGCGAGATTATTAATATTTTTATATAATTTCAATAATAATAATAATAATAAGAGCAGCGTTGTACTCTTTCATAAAAAAAAGGAAATGGGGTGAAAAAGAGGCATTCAAAGACTGTTTGTACTCGAAAACATATATATATATATATATATATATATATATATATGTTTAATAACTAAAGTAAAACAAGTTATGATTTTTTTTTTTTTTTTTTGTTTTCCTTACTTATTACCTTTGCGTTTTCCCCTACCCTTTCCCCCCCCCTTTTTTTTTTTCATCAGTACAATCTTTTCTATTATTTTACTCTTATTATTATTATTTTATTTTATTTTTTTTTTTTTACTTCTCTATTTCTGTTTCTCAACTTGTCTTTTTTCATTTTGTTTTTCTTTAAAGTAAATTTTTGTGACACTTCTCAAATATATATATATATATATATATATGGTATCAGCAAAAATAAACCCCCAAAAAATAAAATAAAATAAGGAATAGTTTCGAGAGTTACAACAACAACAAAAAAAAAAAAAAAAAAAAAAACAATGAAAATAAGAGTAAAAAGAGAAGCACAACAATAGTAAAAAAAAATTTGAAAAATAAAAAAGATGGACAATCAGTAAAAAGGAATTGAATTCTTAAAATTATATATAATGAATAGAAAAAAAAAAAAAAAAGAATGAAGGGACTTCACTAGAATTTCTCTTTCATTGTTTTACCCCCAGATATATAAATACTATATATAAATATTTATTATTGGAGAAAAAGAGCAAAAAGAAAGAGAGTGAAGAACAACAAAAAAAAAAAAAAAAAATGAGAGCAAAATAAAAGCAAACAGCAAGAGAAGGTACAAATAAACAATAATAATAATAATAATTACCGATATTACAAAGAATAAAAAGACGATTACTCATCTTTTTTCCTCCCTACTATCTGAAAATATGAAATAAAAGAATAAAAAAAAAAAAAAAAAGATTGGGTATCTACAATGAATTCTCTGTTCATTTCCCCACTGTCTCCTTCTTTTTTTTTCTTTATCTCTCTCTATCTGATATTTTCATTTAGGTAGAATCTTTATTATATCTATTATTTTCTCTCAGATTTAAATAAACACTCGCGTTTTATTTCTATTTCTTTTTTTTTTTTTTTTCTTTTGTGTGTGTAGTTTTTCTTCTTTTTTTTTTTTTTTTTTCAAAGACAATATTTTTTCCTCCTTTTCAATTCTTGCTACTGCTTAATATTTGAAGAAACAATATATAAATATAAATAGGAAATATATAAATAGATTTAAACTTATTTATAATTCATTTCCACTAATAATGAACCCCTCTTTTCTTTATTTCCAAATAATATTTATTGTACTTCAATTATCCCACAAAAATAATTACCAATCACCAAATCATTTTCCTTTCAATTCATTTCTTTAAATTCAATTCATTTCTTTCATTTATTTTTGTACTTTGACTACAACTTCAACTGTACCGCAAATTCCTCACACATTAGCATCGGAAGAAGGAATATGTGACATTATTTCCGATTTTTTTTTTTTTTTCCTTTATTTCACTCATACTTTTAGAATTCTGTTTCTCGAACAAGACAAAAAAAGATTCACAAATAAAATAAACAAAAAAAGAGAATCTTTAGAGTTCCCTTGCATCAGTTCATCTCGTCTTTTTGCCCAAGAAACAACTAAATCTATATGTATATATAAATATATATGCATAAAAAATAATAAATATAATAATAATAATAATAATAATAATAATCAGTACTAATGAAGGGAAATTCAACCAATAAGAAAAAAAAAAAAAAAGGAGGGCTAAAAAAAAAAAAAAAAAAAAAACGATTACATATCATTTGGAAAAATCAAATAAAAATAAATATTTTTTTCTTTCTTTTCTTTTTTTTTTTTTTTGTTAAATTCATTTTTTTTCTTCTTTCATTTTTTTTTGTTTTCATTTTTTTTTTAATTTTTGTTTCTGTTTTTTTTTTTTTTTTTTCCTTTTTTCATTTTTATTTTGTTGTTGTGGTTGTGAGTGTAGAAGGGAGGGTTGTTTTCTTTCCTTTGCTGTGTGAACTCAGCACACCATATATAATAATAATAATAATAATATATATATATATTTTTTTTTTTGGGTTATTTTATTTTTACTTCTGTTTGCTTTTCACAACTCTCTCTCTCTCTCTATCTCTCTCTTATTATTATAATTATTATTCTTGTTGTTCCTGGCCGTTGCCATATCCCCCTTTTTTTTTTTTCGTTTTCTGTAATTATTTCTTGTCTCCCGACTTCTTTTCCGTCTCTTTCTATTATTATTAATAATATATTACTGTCAATAAGGGCATCCCATGCGGCTGGCGGCCCAGTTACGGACGATGAACTCGGCGTGTCTTGGATTTTCACGAAATATATCAAAAATAGGTTGCTCGAGGAGACTCGCGGCGGTGGCAGGCTCCGCCTCTGCTCGATTCACAAGACATAATCGACATAAATGAAGAATTGGCTCCGCCTCCGCCAGTCGCCGCCCACTCGGGTCATCGTGCGTTAACAATCGTGTGATGTGTTCGCTAATGTTAGCCTCCCAGTCCAGCACTGGCACGAAGTTATCGGCCTCCGCGTGGGACTGCAGCAGCGGGCCAGCCCCGAAGTCATTTGTCACTCTGGCTTCATCAAAGAGAGGGTCGACGCCGGTCAGCAATGAGAGGAGGGCGAGGCCGAGGGCCCACGTGTCGGCGGTGCGGCTGAAGAGGCCATGAGGCGACTGACGTGAGTACGGGGGGAGGCGATGCAGCTGCGGGGTGGGGAGTCGCTCCTGGTGCCGGGGGAGGGGGCTGACGAGCTCAAAGTCACAGAGGGCAACCCGGCCATGGGCGCGATCGAGGAGAATGTTGCCCAGGTGAATATCATTGTGGGCGAACCCGCAGCACCCAACCCCATCCACCTCATGCGGTAACTCCTCATGTAGGGCGGTGGTGGCAAAGAAGAGCTGGAAAGCCACGGCGGATACGACTTCAATGGAACGAATAGGTTCAAAAGTTGGTTTCGACCGTAGTGAAGTAGCACTCTGCTCCTCATCCTGATCATCAATACTTATTTGAGGAATTCCTGCAAAAGTTTTGGTTGCAAAAAGAAATTGTTTAAGACTAAATTCATGCTGTTTCATAAGTATCCCACGATCGACACCATCAATTGTAACAATAGCAAGGGGTAGTACCAAATAAGGTATCCTACGACAGAGACCACATTCATCACCTGTAGTATTAGAAGCCGTATAATCACTGTAAAATAAGGCCCGAATAAAAGCCATTTCATTCTGACTTATACTTACAGGGTAAACCTTAAATGCAAATGGAGGTTCACCAAGGCGAGAAAGGAGATTATACGTGTTAATGTCACCATCCAAAACTGTCCCAACACTGTATACCAGTGATCCACGATCTCCACCATGTCCAATCGCAGATCCATGTGCTGCATGTACACTGCAGTTGGTGAAAAAGCGAGGAACACCATCGCGGCATTCATCATCTGTTCTGTAGATCCAAGAAGGTGACACGGGTGAATTAATTCCGTGATTCGTGGCATTCTCTACAGACATCATCACTTGTTGAGTGGATAAGCGCGTTTTGAAATCAGAATAATTTTTTGATTTTTCTCTCCACTTGCGTTTTATTCAGATATATATATATATATATATATATATTGTTGTTGTTGTTGTTGTTGTTGTTATTTTTGATTTTGTTTATTTCCTTCTTCTTCTTAAGATGTTCGCGTGTACTCGACTTACCACCCTAACTTTTGTCTTCTTTTTTTTATGTGGTTTCGCGCAGTTCGACCTAGACAATATAGTAGCCCCCTCTTATCCTACGTGTTTTTTCTTTCCTCCAGCAAGCCTATCCTTGCTTGGTTGATGAATTTACTACTTTAATATCAGAGAAAAGAGCTGTGTTGACTGTGTTGCTGGGGCTTTTTTTTTTTTTTTTTTTTGCTATCCAAAAGCTTAAAAAAAAAAAAAAAAAATTTCTTTGGTTTAACCCCCCGCGTGCTCAGTCAAAACACTTGAAGCTCTCAAGCTCTTTCTATTTCTTCAGCTACTAGTTGTACTTGGCGTACTTACGCTGTATATACAAAAGAGAGAGAGAAAAAAAAAGGGGGGAAAAATAGAATAGTATTACAGAAATATACAAAAAAAAAAAAAAAAAAAAATGAAATAATAACAATAACAATAGTAAAATAATAAGAAATCCTCCCCCCAAAAATTAATAATAAAGGCAAGAAAAAATTAAAAATAAAAAATAAACAATAGAATAGAATTTAATTTTATATGTAATCTTATATGTAATGTAATACAAAATATACGTGTACCATTTCGTATCGTATATTTCTAAAACAAAATAAAAATTTTTATCAATTATTCCAATAATGATCTCTTTCGTATAACTTCTGGGTTAACATCTGTAACCGAAAAAAGTTTACCAGGAACTTCAACTAATGCAGCAGACAATATTTGATCTTTTTGAAGTTTTCTGCGCAAATGTAATTCTCGTTGATTTGCTTGATAAAGAGTTCTCCAGGCAGCAGCTATTGTTACTAAAGTAACGGTAGCTAACAAAACGCGTTTCCAACAGCAACGTCGTTTTTCTTCAGGCTTAGGATTTGCATCCTCATTACTACAACTACCATCATGTTTTGCCATCTTAAATGGTCTTTCCTTTTATTCTATTAATTATTATTAATATTATTATTATTATTTCTTTTTTTTTTTTTTTTTTTTCTGATATTTCCTGGGGACAGATTTTTGATTTAATTTATTGGTACACTAAAAACATGAAATTTGAGAAAGAGAGTAAGGTAAATATTTCTATAAGATATATATAAATACGTACACAAAACATAACAAAAAGTGTGTTAAAAAAAAAAATATATATATATATAATTTGTTAATTAATTTTACTGAGATAATAATAATAACACCTTTCGAAAAAATTTACTCATCGTATCATTATCACAATATTCATAAACATCATTAATTAATTTATTTTCTTTTAATAATTAATACAAAGCAATATGAATGCTTATTATACCTCTCAACAATAAAAACGCCAAATAATAATAATAACAACAAAAAACAAACAAACAAACAAAGACACAAAATTCTTCTCTTACTTTATATATACGTATAAACAAATATACACATAGACAAAGAAAAAAAAAAAAAAAACAAGAATAGACCTCGTAGAATGTTATTACTGAAGAGGTCCCAGGTATTTCCCTATCATGCTACCAATTGCTATAATACCCTCAGACTGTGGTGTCTCCGCGACCACCCGCACCCGCGCCAGCTCCCCCGCCCGCACCGCCCGGCTGCCGTCTTTTGTGATCCAAATTCCCTCCGCCCCGTCACTCTCGTAGACCCACTCGGGCCCCATCTGAGCTCGGTGAGTGTAGAGGCGGCCGAGGCCCACCACCTCCCCCCACCACCCCTCCCGCTCCACCCCCCCCACCACCACATCCAACACCTCCCCCCGGTGCAGCCGAAACACGAGGGCCTCATATTTTAACAGAAATGAAACCCCGCCATCATCGAGCACGCGGCCCTCTAACGCCTCCGTGTTGAGAATATCAAGCACGGCAAGGATAATAGCGGAGGAGGCGGTGCCACGATCTGAACAGTTATTATTATTATTATTATTATTATTATTGCCTTTTACAAGTGGGAGTTGTAGTGGGCGTCCTTCTACAGCCTGACGTAGATAGCGAGCAAGGTGGCGGTGCAATGTTCGCTCGAGCAAGTGAGGCTCTATTCGAATAATTTTCTGTAATTCTAACTTATAGAACATATTACACACAGACAGAGAGAAAAATAACAAATAATAAGAAAGAAATACTATTCTCCCTATATATATATATATATATATATTCTCTCTAATAATACCTATTCTCCCCAAGTATTAGAGATTCCTTTTTCCTTCTCTATCCAGCTCTAACTATTCCCTAACTAATTTATTTTAAAATGCATAAAATTCAATCAAAAAAAAATAAAAAAATAAAAAATGAAAACCATTTTTTTAAAAAGAAGAATACCAAAATAAGTCCTCAGATCATCATAAAAAAAAAAAAAAAAAAAAAAAAAACACCAAAAATATACAAAAAAGAAAAGAAACACAATAAATCATTACGAACCAAGAAAATCTTGGTGTTTACCCTGCCTGAAGAAGAGTTTTTTTTTTTTTTTTTTTTTTTTTGAGAAAGCTTTCTTATTATAAAAATAACTCATTCTGTTGATTCCTCTAAAAATACATATATAATGGAAAAAAAAAAAAAAAAAAAACACACACAGTGAAAACAAAACTGGGAGAAGAAAGTTAAGAAAAAACAAAAAAAATAAACCCAAAGAACTTTCCTTTTAAAATATTATTTCCTCTAATTCCATTCCCCCCCCTCCCCTCCCCTTAAACTCCCTCACAAAAAAAAAAAAAATAATAATAATAATAATAACTTATTGCTTAATAAGATCTGACCTTCTCTTCTCTGTCCTATGAGAACAATCCTCACTCCCTTCATTCCGCCCACTACCTGATGTTACTTTTGATAAATACCTTAGTGAGTGACAGAGCACGCGAGCCTGCAATTTCCTCCCAGTAAATAATGAATGTGTGTTATCCCAAGTAAGAATAAGAGCCCCGGGAGTGGTGGGGACGAAATGATCCGCCGCCTCCGTGACGCGAGTGGGGGGCATTAACACCGACGTGTGCCCACTCGCGGAGCATTCAATAAAAACAGCCGTGAAGCCAACTTTGCCTCGCTTTACGACAAACTCCCACGTAACTTCTTCTTCTACTCCCACGCAACATGTAATCGTGTGTTTACGTCGTGGAGGTAATAATACATTTTGTGTTTCAGAGGTTTCATTTTGTTCTTCTTCATCTTTTACGAATTGAGGTTGAGTTTGAAGTTTGGTAAAGTTTATAGAATTTATGGGCGTTATAGTGGAAGTGTGAGTCATTTGGGTACTACCACTACTACTACCACCGTGTTTACTACTAGTACTACTACTACTACTACTACTACTACTATTATTATTAATACTAGTATCTGTATTATTATCAAAACTTTTATTACTGTTATTACTATGAATACTTTTTGGAGTTGTGGTATTAAATGGGACACAACCTCCATCACAATGACAATTACCACCTAAAAAATCAGGAATTTTATCTATATCAATAATTTCTTTTAATACCTTAAGAGTTTTTTTTTTTTTAACACAAATAACTTTGCGTCGTAGACCATCTTTACTATGATCGAAAAAATTAAAAAATCCATTTAAGAAGGTCATACTACTAGGACAATTAACTAGTAATAATTGATGAAGAATTTCTGGATAGTAACGTTGATCTAATTTTAATAATTCATTAAAAATACCTTTAAAAGGTCCATTAATAAATTTTCTCATACGAACACCTTCACAATCTATAATAACAGTTGCTGTTGTAATTTTCTCACTTGATTTATTTATAGTTTCATCAGGTACTTTTTTAAAACTACAATATTCAACAATCCTTCCAAGAAGTTCATTACTATATAAATGAAATATCATTGCTAAATTTTCTGGTCTTTGACGTAATGGAGATATTCGTCGTAATTCAGAATAAAGAGTTTTAGGTTTAATAGAACCCAAACGACCATACATTACAGGATGACCTTTTTTATCAAAATAATGAATACTACTTGGATAATAACTACTTATTAAATCTATAATTGGACGTAAAATATGATGATTATTTAAATATTCACTAAAACACAAAAAATGTTTACTATTTTTTTCATTTTCTTTATTTATATCTATATCTGCTTTTGGAAGATGTAATAATTTACATATTTCTTCATCTGTAAATCCACGTATAGGAATAAGTGAAGGAAATAACATAATAGAATCTAATTTATGCTGTCTTCGAAATTCATTTGTATCAATTGCCATATTAATAGAACTTTCCAAATTATTATTATTCGCTTTTAAGTATTTATATGCTAAAATTCTTTGAGCTTCTGCTGAAATACGTCGTTCAAATTGTGGAAATCCCTTAAATGAATATTTTTTAATTTTTTCTGTAGGTTTTTCAATAGAATCATGCTTATTATCATTATAAGTATCTTTTAATCCTTTCTTTTCACTAATATCACTATTATTTTCTTTACAAATATTATTACAACAATGCTGTGAAATACGTTTAAGAAACTCCTCAACTAATAAAACTTCTTCTGAAGCAGAAGTGTGCGTTTGATCATCAGGTTTACTTTCAAGTCTTAAAACATCGTCCATTTAATTTAATCAGATTATTATTATTATTATTATAAGTATCCCTATACCATAATAATAATAATAATAATAATAATAATTTCAAGAGTAACACATAAATATACAAAGTAGAAAAAAAGTTAAGGGGAAAAAATAAGAATTTTCTATCAAAAAAAAAAAAAGATATATTAGACTTTGTAGGCGAAGGCTGGGGGGGGGGGGGGGGGGGG
>JASANY010000931.1:39328-130012 GCA_030849755.1 Trypanosoma avium | reverse complement strand
AAAAAAAAAAAACATAAATTACACTTTTTTGGCCAAAAAACCCCCCCCCCCCCCCCCCCAAAAAAAAAAAAAAAAAAAAAAAAAAAATTTGTTTGTCAGTAATATTCTGTAAAATTGTGGTTTTCTCTTCCACATCTTCACTCTACGTTCAAACACACGAAAAAAAATATTAAGGAAAAATAAAAAAAAGAGATCAAGCAACCAAAAAAAAAAAAAAAGGAAAGAGTGAAGTAGAGTAATAATAAAAAAAAAAAAAGGATTAGCGATTCATTGCGGAAAAAAAAAACTTTGGCAAGAAATGAACAAAAATTTTCAAAAATAAGTGCAAATATGAATATGAAGCTAAGAGAGTATGGACTCATATTTAGTATAATTTAGACTTCATTTATCATTCTTCATTTTTTTTTTTTTAATTATAACTATTTTTTTTTTTTATTATATAAAATAAATACTGCCAAAAAAAAAAAAATAATAATAATAATATTCATTGTGGAACTCTCTACTCCCTGTAAAATTAATTCCCTAAAAAAAAAAAAAAAGACAATTATTAAAAAGAAAATTTTTTTTTTTTTTTTTTTTTTTTTTTCACAATATTTTGATGAATTTTTTTAAACTAGTCTGTCACGTTATTATTATTTGTCAATTTTTTTTTCTTTTGTTAAACTAATTTTTTCTTGAATTTCATAAAAATGAAGTCTCAGAATACCTATATATACATATATATATATATACTCATACAGGTAATTTTTTTTTTTTTTTTTAATGTTAGTATTTATAGGTTTATATATATATATATATTATTTATTTATATAGAAATTACCCTGTCGTCACTGATATATCTTTTGAACTTGTTTTTCGTTCAATACGTAATTGTATATGTTTTCCATGTAACCAAGATGAATGATTATCCCACTCCAACTTTAATATTCCTCCTTCATTTGAAATAAATTTTTCACTATCCATCACAAGTTTATCAGATTTTATAACTTTAATTGTAGCCTCATGTGTATTTGATCCATTTGAGAAAATAGAATATCCTGTTTGTTCAAAATTAACGGTATTCATATTTGGAATAAAACTTGCATGAAAGCGAATATCAACAGTGTGTCCACCACGACTTTTTGTACACCTAAATTCCCAGAAAATTTCTTCATTTGGATTTAATTCTAATTCCATTATATGTTTTTTTCCTGCTGAAATAGATATATCTTCTGTAAGAGGTAAGGAATTATCTAACGAAAGAAGATCCTTTACTTCATAGTCTATTCCTGGAATACAACCACACGAACAAGTACAGGAACCTCCTAAAAATTTAGGAATTTTATCCTCATCAATAACTTTTTTTAAAACTTCTAAAGAATGTTCTTTTTTACAAAATACAACTTTTTGTTGAGTATTTTTATCAAGAGAACTACTTATTAAACTAAAAATATGGGATACTATTGAAGAACAATTAATAACAAAAAGTCGATGTAAAGTTTCTGGAAAATATTTTTGATCCATTTGAAATATTGAATGAACTATATCAAGAATTTCACTTCCAATCATTCCTAAATGAAGACCTTCTGCATTAAGAATAACAGTTGTACCAATAATACGTCTTCCACCTTTTTCAACACTTTTAATATCCGCATAACGTATAAGTCGTTCTTGAATAAGATTCATATAAAGATGATAAGATATAATTATATCTTTAGGCGTTTTACCTACAGGTGTTATTTTACAAACAGATTTAATAAGTTCTTTAACTTTACAAGATCCAGAAAAATCATATAAAACAGGATGACCTTCTTTATCCCAATAATGATATGATGCTATATAATGTGGAGTTATAGCATGATAACCTAAATCTGCTCCTTTTAATTTTGTTATGTAAGGTTCGTTTAATACATTACATATATCCTTTTCATTATATCCACGAAGAGGAAAAGCAGATGGAAATAATTCCATATTATCCACATTATATTCGTTACGAAATTCTGTAGTAGTTTTAATCATTTCCAATGCATTATTTTGATTCCACCCACGCGCTTTAAGATATTTGTACGCGAGAATATGACGATCTTCTTCAGTAGAATATTTTAAAAATTGTGGAGGAAATTCACCATTGTAGTGATTTAAAACTTCATTTAAGAGAGAAGTTATAGCTGTTTTTTCCTTTTCTCCAATATCTGTCATCTCTGGAATAGATTCTAAAACATGAGCAGCTGAAGGCATTTAAACTTTGTAAATTTTTACGCCTGTACATATATTTTCTTTGTATATTTATTTGGGATTTTGTAAAAAAAAAAAAAAAAAAAAAAAAAAAAAAAAAAGTGGAAATAGGAAAAGAATTTATTATTATTATTTTTTTTTTTTTGTTGTTGTTGTTGAAAAATTTTCATAATTAAATATCAAGAAAAGAAATAATCATAATAATAATTAAGAGTTTTATATCAAGAAGAAATTTATAATTATCTAAGCACATGAAAAAAATAATTAAGAAAAAAAAAAAAAAAAAAACCTCATAAAGAAAAAGTATTTGCAATTGCGCTATACCACTTAAATACCTTTCTTTTAGACCCAGAGGGGGGCGGCAGAGTTATAAATAAAAATCAAATATATATATATATAAAATGTTTTACCATTTATCAATTAAATCAAAAAAAAAAAAGGGGGGGAAGGAATATTTCACTAATTATGCACATTATAATAATAATAAAAAATAAGAAAAATGCCCTCAGAAAAAAAAAAAAGTAATTGCTTGTTTTTTTGTTTTTTGCACACAAATTATAATAATGTTCAGACAGATAATGAGAGAGAGTGTGTGTGTATGTGTATGTGCCATCAACTTTATTATTATTATTATTATTATTTTTGTTCTTTTAACAAATAATTCCTCACACTCTTCTCTTCAATCCTTCTTTATATCTGAAAAAGGAGCATTCTTAAACACCCGCATTTGTATTGGCTTCTCTTGTATCCACGCATGACTATTATCCCATACAAGTTGCAATACTCCATCATTTGGAGCTAAAAAACTATCAGCCCCATCTGTTAACCTTGACTCTTGTACTTCACGTGAGTAATTTATATTATTATTATTATTATTATTATTATTATTATTATTTGAAAAAAATAAAACATAAAATTGAACATCTGCCCCACTCGTCGATAAAAACTCCCAGACCACCTCCTCTCCGGCCACCAAATTAAAAGATTTTTCCAACTTTTTCCCAGGTTTTAATATAATATCTTCTGTTAATACATCCCCATCTGCTTCTTCTTCAGATTGCAAAATACTTTTTGGATCATATGAAGCAACACAACCCCCAGGACAATTACACTCACCTCCCAAGAAACTTGGAACCAATTTTTTTCCAATAATTCGATCTAACGCAATAAGAGAATCTGCTGGGTTTACAAAACTAATTTTCTCTCGTAATCCTCGACCAAGTGAGTTTTTAATAATATTATACCCAAACATAATCATGCGTGGGCAGTTAATCACTAATACACGATTCACAGAATCCGCATAGTGAAGTTGAATTTCACGAAGCGTTTCTTGTAAAACTGTTAATGCAGGTTTCCATAATTTTTTATAACCCACACCATTTGCATCCAAAACAATTGTAACAGCTTGCACTCGACCTTCAGGGGCTTCATTATCTTGTAAAGTATTTTCTTTTACACGAATATTTTGATACCGACAGAGATTCCAACCGACTTCAATTGTATACGCCAAGGAAGGAATTGCAATATCTTTAGGAGATTGACCCACAGGAGTTATTTGCTTTAATTTTGCTAAAGCAGAATGTTCATTTACTTTTCCTAAAAGCCAATACACAACAGGAAGAGAATGCTTATCCCAGTAATGAAAACCAAATTGCATACAATTACTTAAAATAGCAGCCTTTTTTTCTCTTTCCGTGGGTGTAATACGAAGTTGTAATCCCAATTTAGCACATATATCTTCTTCATTATATCCTCGAAGAGAAACAGGACTTGGATGTAAAATTAATGCATCCAGTTGATAATGTTCACGAAATTTTAATGTATTACGCATTAAACTTAATGCCCTTTCGACATTCCATTTTTTAGATTTAAGATACGCGTAGGCAAGGAGACGTTCATCATTTTGAACTGTTGGTAATTCTGCTGTACCACTGTTTTGAGCTCGAATAAATTGTAGTGGAAGTGGATTAAATTCCTTATATATAGATTGAAGAAATTCATCAATTTTACTTTCAGATTTATCATAAAGTGGTACAAATAATGGTACGGTAATAGGAACAGTTGCCATATGTTTAACTTCAAAATACAAACAAGATAATAATAAAAATAATTTAAATACTCTTAAAGATGAAAAAAAAAGAAAATAATAATAATAAGAATAACAAATACCAAGTCATATTTTCGAAAAAAAAAATATGAAATAAAAAAACAGTAAAAAAAAAAAAAAAAAAAGAACAGTCAATGCTTCAAACATTATTTAGATGATATTAGAAATAATAATAATAATAATAATAATAATAGACGCATTTACACACACACAGAGAGAGAGAGAGAGAGAGAGAGAAAAGAAAAAAAAAAAAAAATTATATATATATATTTTTTTTCGTATTCCAAATTCACGAATTTCGTTGATAAACAAGAATATACACCGCTTCTGTTTCAATGGCTCCTCTTAAAGTCGATGTACTTATTCTAGCATCATTACATAATGTTAATAATTCTCCTTCTCGTTTCGTTACTACATTAGAAGATTGTGTTATTTTCGTTGGTGTTGTTGTTGATGATGTTGAAGATGATAATGAAGTATTTGTAAGATAAGAAACATAATGTCCTCGTTCTGTAGCTTTTCCACGATGTACAACAAATCCTAAAAGTTCATATGATCTTGATTGATTATTTGATATCATATCTGAACAAGTTGATTTAGGTAATACAAGCGTTTTAGGGAAACGTACAATATTATCAAGTTTTACTAATTCTCCTTCTGCTGTAACTGCCCATCGTCTTAATTGTAAAATAAGTATAGAAGGAAGTCTACGAATTTTAACAGTTTTAAGTAAATCTTTCTCTCGAGCACTATCATGAACTCTTTCTGTTTGTAATGTACGCTCTAATGCTAATTCAAGTGTACAATCCGCTCCAAAACAAACATCTACCTGTAATATAAAGAAACCTTCAACAACAACAGAAGCATGATCTTTTAATTTAGATTTACCTTTTAAATGACTTTCTACAGCTCCACCAAAAATAGTTTCAAATAAAATAGAATGACGTTCATCATTTTGTTCTCGTACAGAAAGTCGTTCTTTACCTTTAACAAAAGTCCAACCTTTTGTTTCATTATTATCTATTTGTGAAGAATAATCCATATTACCTTTAAAATTATCAGAATTTCTGAATTTTTTTTCTAAAGAGCATAATTCCAGTTGAATAGTTTCAAGTAATCTATGCATAAATTCAGGTGCATCTTCTTGCGCAGAACCATTCATCATTATAAGAGAAGAATTAGAATGTGAATTATCTTTAGATGAATGTGAAATTAAAGGTAAACGTAATGGAGGAATAGATTGTGTAGGTGCTTTAGCCCAATATGAAATAAACCATTTTCCTAAAATTGAAAGAGTTGGACAAATTTCATTTTCATTTATGGCTGAAATTGCTAACTGTGCAAATGGAGGAATAAAAATTAAAGTTTGTAAAATAGCATTCATAAAACAAGAATTACTGTTATTTAATATACCTTTAGCAGAAGGAAGATTAATAAAATTTGTAGCAAAAGGAAATTGTCGACGACCTGATGATGATGATGATGATGATATTAAAAGAGATTCATATACTTCCTTTAAATTTAAACTTTGTATAGGTGTACTTGAAGAGTTTACTGATGAAACTGTGAGATTATTTTGTGTAGAATTTTTAACATTATTTCTCTTTTTTTTTCCCTTCGCGACGGCAACCGTCGACCCAGGAGGACCACTTAAACTAATACTAGCCGTTGTTCTAGAAATTATTAGGTGAAAAATAAATAAATAAATAAATAAAAATAATAATGACTAGTTAATCATATTTTAAAAAAAAGAAAAGGGAAAAAGAAGAGAAGAAAAATAAAAATAAAAAAAGTTCACAATAAAGGTTTAAGAAAGAGTGAAAAAAGAAATTTCATAGTGATATAAAATCATATAAATATATAAATTACTCAAAATAGAATTTTAAATAAACCTCCCAAAAAATCACAACAACAAATTATAACTGAAATCCACCTTGTATTTTATCAAAAAGAGCAGTTATTCGCTTCTTTAATCTTTCAGCATCAAGATTAATAGAAAGAACTTCATTAGAAGCCAAAGAATTTGCTCTAACTGTTGTAGTTCGATTTAAAGGTTCTAAAATATGACCTAATGCTACATCTGTAATCTCTTCCCATCCAACTGTACTTTCACTAGTAATAGAACATGTAAAAATAGATTCTAAAAGATGAATAGTTTCTAAATTTTTTAAACTTTCTCGACATTTTATTATTAAATATAATAAAACTAATCTAGAACAAGAACATAACATAGCTGCAGCTTGTTTTTGTCGTGGTAATGAAATAGTAATATTATCTGCACATTTTTGTAATTTACTATAACTTTCATTAAAAAGAGTTTCCATCATACCTACAGGAATAGGATTACGTTCTCTAAAAAGAACAAGTAAACGTCTTTGAACTGAACGAAACATTTGCGCCGCACGAGATAATTCTTCTTGAAAATTTATCATTTCTTTTCTTATTGAAAGGTGAGTATCGATAACAGCAAAATAATTTTCTAATGGAATTGGATCTGGTATACTTAATTGTACATCATTAGGTCCATAATAATTATATAATCTTCTTTGAAGTTCATCTGCTAATAACCAAAGAGCTTCCATTGTAGAAGATTGTAAACGAAATCTACATGCATTTTTAGAAACTAAAAGTGTAACATCCGCACCATTTATATATTGAAGACTCATAACATTAGATGTAATTTCTCCATTACGAGACATATCTGGAAATAAATCTAATAAAGAAAGTGGAACTTCTTTTTCTGTATTAAGTTGCATTACAAAATCTGTTTTTTTAACTATTTGAATTGGTTTTGCTACAAGTTTAAAAGGTAAACGTACAGTAGAAGTAACTGTATAATTAGTACCATTTTCATTCATAAACATAACAATAGCACGAACTTCTAAAGAAGAAGGTATAATCATATCATTATTATTAATAGCAGTAAAACGAAAAGGAATTTGTATAATATCATTTAATGGAATAAGATTAATTATACGTTGTTGTATATCAACTTTTATAGGTTCTATAACTTCAATAAGTATATTTATTTCTCCTGTAATTTCTTTATTACTTTCATTTCTAAGTTTTAATGTCAAAATAGATATATCTTCTTTTTCATCTACTTCTGTTAATAATGGTTCCCAACTAACATGTAATATATTATCAACTTTAATTTTATTTTTAACTGATATTTCATTATTACTTACTTGTTTAATAGCATATTGTAATTTTTTTAATTCTTGTTCCATTTCAATATAATCTGCTTCTTTACTTTCTAATGGTTGTAATGGTTCTTCTTCAGGATCGGTTCCAAGATAATTAACTGCTACAGTTCCTTCTGTACTTAATGATATAATATGACCTTTTGTATTAAAAAATTCAGCAACTTCTAAACATTGAGGAGCTCCTGTAGTCATTTTTGCACTCCATTCTAATGACATATCTGAAAAAACATTAATAGAACCTGTAATAGTACCTATAATAATATTACAAGCATTAATATTATAAACTGGATATGATGTTAAACATAAACATTCTACATCTAAACGTTTTGAATAACGAAGTTCTCCATTTAAACGTAAAATAAATAAAGTATATTGACATAATACAACAATATCTGCATCATCTTTTTCTAATCCACGAGTATGACGACATATTTCTATACCAACTGCATCTTCTCCTAAAAGAAAAACCCAAGAAGGTTCCATAATATCATTACGATTTTGTAATTCTTTTTGTTCTTCAACTCCTATTCTCATATCTGTCATTACTCTATTACAAGTAATATTAGCAAAAGAATAACACATAAGATACATAGCCGAATTATTTGTTAAAAAACAATCTTTAAATGAACAATAAGCTAAACAACCAGGTAATAAAAATTGTGAAGTTGGAATAAAACATCTTAATACAACAGTATTATGATCTATAATAGTAAGACGTCCATCCATAGATTGAACACAAATCATTTCATGAGAAGCATGACCAAAAGTTCCATATGTAAAATTATATGAACTATATTCAAGAGATGCACTATGATAAATCATAAGACGACATGAATTATTAAGAGATTCTTCTTTATTTCCATCTCCACTTCCTGTTTTACCCTCTCTTAAAACTCTAGTTAAAAGTAAACGACGAGGAAGAAGTATTGCAACTAAATTTCTTGGATTTCCACCATTAACTGGTTCTAATGGACGACATGCAACTTGTAAAATAGGTTCTCTCATATCTTTTTCTATAAGTATATCTTCTGGCAATGCTGCACCTTTTTTAGTTGGACGAATTATACGAAGAAAACCTGAAAAAGAACCCAAAATAATTTGATTTTCTCCATCACAATTATTATCAGCATTACCTACCGTTAATGCCGCCGTATGACTAAATTCTTCTCCATTATACTTTCCATACCAATAATCACGTAGCTTAAAAAGAGATCCCATTCTTCCTACTCTATTTATTTATGTATTTTTCGATTTTATTTATATATCTTTCCTTCTCTACAAATTACTATTAGAATATATAAGGGAAGGAAAAGAAAAAAAAAAAAAAAAAAAAAAACAAATGTAATCTCGGAGAAATAAAAGTATAAACTTAAAGTGGGGTCTCACTTACTAAGGCTAAAAAAACCAGAACCAAAAAAAAAAAAAAAAAATGAAAATGAAAAGTTTTCATTTTTTCTTTTCTTTTCCCATCACCACTATTAAAGGATTTAAATAATATATATATATATATATATATATATATAATTCTTTTTTTTTTTACTAAGCTTCATTTCTACAAAAAAAAAATTTTCTTTTTTTCTTCAAATATATTTATTTATTTCTTTAATCGTCCCATCCCCATTCATTACTGTCTTTTCTTTTGAATGTATTAGTATTATTTAAAGAAGATGCTCCAGCAAATGTACCACCTTTTTGTGATGGAGACTGAGGTAAAAGAGATTCTCGTTCTCCTTCTTGTCTTTGTTGTCCTTGTTGTAGAGTATTACTTGAATTGTATGTTGAACTTGAAAAATATGGAGAGGCACCTTGTGAACGTTGTTCTATATTACTATAACTTCCACCTTCTTCACCAGATTGAGCTGCTAACCTCGCTTTCTTAGTTAAATCAGTTAATCCATCATCTTCTTCTTTACCAGTTCCAAGAGCCGTAATTTTTGAAGATAATTGATTCGCGTAGTCTGATACAGCAAACCATCCAGAGGATAATTTTGTTTTAACATCATCCACTTTCGCATCTCGTATAAGTGTTTTAGCCTGCGTCGTCGCCGTCCCTGCCAACTCCGTCGTCTTCTTTGAAAGTGTTGCCAAACCACTCGTAAGAGAGTTATACCAATCTCCACTATTATAATTATTATTCCCACCACTTTTACTATTCCACTCCCTCCCATCTGATCCCATCCCTGTAATAGGGCGGTGTTGCTGTGGAGCAGGCAGGCCACTATTATTATTATAATTATTATTATTATTAGTTGCCTCTTGCAGCCGCGCGTACCAGGCAGGTGGGGCCCATGTGTCTTCATTAAAAGTTTCCCCCAACGCCTCCGCCTCTAACATCGCGGCGTAGCGGAGGGCGCCTAGTGAGGAGTACCTCGCTTGTATCGGGGCCTGTGGGACGCCGTGCCGGGTGAAGTACTCCCGCGCCCGCCTGTTGCCTCCGAGTTGCATCTGCCGCAACTTCTCCGGCCGCCAGCTCCCCCACCCATCCATCACGGAGCTACGCACAAACGAGAGGTGCACCCCGAGGCTGCGATGCACGCCGCTGCACTCGAGGCAAATAAATATCGCATGATGCACATCACACCACTGGGGATTAGGGGCGCCACACTCGAAGCACTTCTTACACTCACTATCCCGGGCTATGATCTGGGCGAAGACCTTGGAGTCTTCTGCGGTGTGTGTCATTCCTCGTTATGTTGTGGATTTTATTCTTTTTTTTTTTTTTTTTTTATTCTTCCTTTTTTTTTTTTGTAATTTGAAAATTGTACACTAATCTAATAAACAAAAAAGAAAAAAAAGGGAGAAAAGAAGAAAAAACATACATATTTTTTTTTTTTCTTTCTTTCTTTCTTTTACTACCTCTCCTTCCTCTTTTAAAACTTAAAAAAAAAACAATAAAACAACAAAAATAAACATAATACCAACTAAAATTTATTTATTATTATTATTATTTTTTTTTTTTTTCTTTAATTTGTATGTGTATAAATTTTTTACATCACTTACATATGGTAACAAAACTGGAAGTAAAAAGAAGAAAAAAAAACATATATATATATATATATATATATTTTTTATTTTCTTGTAATGAGGGGCAGGAAATTTACAATAATATTCTTTTCTTAGAAAAACATAAATACTTAGAAAGATTTATTTATTGATATACATTTCTCTCTCTTTGTGTATTTGAATGGGTAAATTACTTACTTATTGAAGAAGCAGTACTCCTACCTAGTCCTCTTGATCTAGAACTTTGACGTCTATCAGACTTTTCAGATCTCTCTGAAGGATCACCACCTTTTGTCATTTTTACAATTTCACTTAATGTTGCCTCACGAACTTTTTTATTAGATTGTAAAGTTGGTTTTGTTTGTTGCCACTCTGATCTTGAATGAAGTAATTGTTCTTTATCTTCCTTTTTACGACGCCTTTCAGGGTCTGCAGGTTCAGGAGAAAGTGGAGAAATAGTTTCACGATCACTACGTGCTTGACGTTTTTTTGTTTCTTTTTGTTCCTTTGCTTCTTTTCCAAAAGCAGCTGCACCAAATTTACGTTGATAATTAGCTTCTTTTATTTCTAAATCACATATACGAGCTTCATACACTTGTCGTAGAAAACCAATTTTAGCCGTAAATTCAGGTTTAACACTATCAAGTTGTTCTTGTAATTTTTGTAATTTTCGTTCTTTTTCCGCAACAACTGACATAGCACGATCACTTTCAAGAGAATGTCTTCTTTCACTTTGTGTATTAACAGAAATAACAGAATGACTTGTACCTGGATCATTTTTACGTGTAGGAGTATCAATTGCACTATGACGTTTATAAGAAGCATCCCCTGTTGGGAGAAGTGCTTTTTCCATTGGACCTTCTAAATCTGTTAATTCCCCAAATGCTTCATCTACTTCTCTAGGAGTTGTTGAAAGAGATAATGTTAACGTTTTAAGGAATGCATTAATTTCATTTTCAAAATTTAATGTACCATTTAGATTTTCCATAGAACGTTCAACAGATCGTACTAAATCTAAAATATTATATACAGTTTGAAAGGGAAGTTTACTAGTACCAGCAACACTAGTTGTGGCTAATTCTGAAATTGATCCTTCCATATTTTCTTCAGCAATTGCTTCAGCATTACTTAACCCACGTTGTATTTGTTGTGGTTGTTGTTGTTGTTGTTGTTGTTGTTGTTGTTGCTGTTGTTGTTGTTGTAATTGTTGTTGTTGTTGATTATTATTATTATTATTAGATGATGTTGTTGCTGGTAATAAAGAAGCTGGAGGTAAAGGAGAAGGAGAATTTGAAGCTAATGGAGTATCAGAACTTGCGGCAGGATCATCTCCTGAAACTTCTCCAGTCTTTTGTCCACGAATTGTTGCTAATGTCTGTCCAACTTGCCATTGTTGTGTAGAAATACGTCCAATACGATCTACAAAGGTAACAGCTCCAGGAGGAAATGTAACACCTATTCTTTTTAAAAGTTCTTCAACATTACGTTTCATATCAATTACAATAGCTTTACTTTGACGCATTTTGGTATTTTGAATATCATATAATCGAATATGTTGTAAGGAAAGGTATAAAATATTTTTTCGTTCTTGTAATGCATTCATAAGTTCATGAGCAGTTTCAGCTACAATATCTTTAACAGAAGAAAAACGTGCAACTAATTGTTGAAAATTATTTTCTACTTGTTTTAATTTAAATCTAATACTAGGTTCTTTAGAAATTTGAACATCTGCATTTTTTCCAGATCCACTCTGCGCACAACTCATTACAAGTTCTCTTACTTCATTAATAAGAGTTCTAGAATGACGAAGTTGATCACTAAGAGAATCCATAGTTTGTCTAAAAGTTGCTTTAGTAATACTCATTCGATCTTGTCCATCTACTTCATTTGTAACTTTTTCATAAGCTTCTTTACATTGATGATGTAAATCTTTATTAAGTTGTGAAAATAATAATGCCATTTGATCCTCTAATCCACTTGTTTGAAGTTGTAATGCTGCATTACGAGTTTCTAATAATTCCACTGCTTTACCATGATTCATTGCAACTCTTCCAACATCATCTAACATTTGTTGTAATTTTGCCCGTTCTTCTTCGGCTTTTGCAAATTTTTTTTTAAGATCAATAAGTTCACGACGTAAAACGCGTATTTCTGTAAAATGAAAATCATCATCGGCATGTTCTTCGGCAAATACAACTGTAAAAAAACACCCAAGTAACCTTCCTAATTCTGCGGTTCGACGAAATAATTTAGATGAAAGTAAAAGCATATCTGTTACGGGTAAATTAGAAGGAAGTTCATTTTCTAATTTAAAAAGAATATCTTTAAAAGCCACCACATCATATACAGAGCATCCAACTTCTTTCATTGCCTCACGAATAACATCACGTAGTTTACATAAATCACGAAATTGTTCACTAGCAAATTCCTCATAATGATTTTCAAGACTAGTACACTCAATAGGAAATGAAGCTTCTGTTTGTACTGCTTTACTTACAAGAAGTCGCCGCCTAAATGAAAGTGGCACCTTTTGCATTTTATTATTATTACTACTTATTTATTTTTTTTTTTTTCTCTTTAATTATTTTGAAAGTGCTATTGTGAATACGAAGAAAACAAAAAAAGAATCAAATAAGAAAATACAAACCGATTTTTTTTTTTTTTATCATCTAAAAAATAAATAATAAAAATAGTAGTAAAATTTAAAAAAAAAAAACAAAACAAGAAATCAATGAAATAATACAAATTTTTTTTCTCCCTCTTTTTTTTTTTTTTTTTTTTACTCCAAAATAATATATAAGTATATGAATACTCTGTACATAATATAAAATTTATTATTATTATTATTATTATTATTTTTTTTTTTTTTTTGTCTTTTCTCTCTCTGTCTCACTGTATATAAATATAAATATATCAGCAAAGACCTTCAAGATCTTGTGTGGGATTCCAAAAAAGTCCCCGCTCTAAAGCAGTAGAAACAGCTTTTCGACTTCCTGAAAATTCCATTAATATTCCTAATGTACTAGCTGCAGGGGCAACATAATTATTTTTCATATCTTCTAATACACTATATAAAGCAACATCCCCTGCGGCGGCAAAAATACGTAAAAGTTTATTATAAGCTGATATATCAGGTGTTACACATTTCATACGAAGTTCATCAAATAATACTTTAGCATCAGAGACACGTTCTTGAATAAGAAACATTTCAAGCATAACATTATAACAACCAATATCTGGTTCTATATGTAAATCGGCTTTTAAAAATACAAAAAGTTCTTCTAACTCAGACCATTGTTTTTGACGTAAATAATATTGTAAAAAAATACAAAAACATTCTGTATCTGCTTTTGGTAAAATATTTATATCTTTACTATTTTTCATAGAATTAAATAATTCTATAATTCTATCATCATCAGATTCTAAATAAACTTTCATTAATTCATGATAATGTTGAATTAATACAGGAACATTACGTTGACGCATAGATTGTAATAATAAAGTAGCTGCTTCTGTATCATGTGCTTGACAATATGCTCTTAAAATCCAACAATATGTTTCTGAATTTGGTATAACTTGACTATATGAAAGATACATTGAAGAAAAAAGTTTAGATGCTTCTTTATAATTTCCCATACGAAGATATCCACGAAGAACTGTATTAAATGTATTAACATCTGGTTTTACATTAAAACAATTTATTCCAAGTCTCATTTCTTCAAGAATTTGAATTAATTTTTCATCTCCTAAAGATGCTAAAACATTAAGATATGCATTATATAATGTAGAATCAATTAAAACATGAGCTTCTTTAGCTTCTTCTAATACTTCAAAAGCTCTTTCTTTATCTCCAATTATTTCACAAGCAGATTCTAATAAAATAGCAAAATCATGATCCATTATAAGTCCTTCACGACACATTTCACGATAAAAATAATCACATTTTGAAGCTAATCCAAATTGAAGACACGATTTAACTATTAAACGGTATGAATCTACATTAGGACGTGATTGACGAGCTGCAATACGTGCAGGTCTTTTTGGATCTTCCATTCCAATAACTTCATCAAGAGAAATATTTGTTTCTGTTTTATTATTCATATTAATATTAATATTATCTGTAGAAGTATTAATTGTATTTGTAGTTTCACTAATTGATTTAACTTCATTTTCAGGATTATTAGTATTAATATTTAAATCTTCTTTCATATACATCATAGCACGACGTTTTTTAGCTTCTCGTTTTGCTTGTAATTCTAATTCTACTTTTTTTTCTTTATAAACTTCTTGCATTTTACGATACACTTTAAAAACACGATGATCCTCACACTTTAATAACACTGTCATAAGTTGATTAAATGTAAATGTATTTGGTAAAATTTTCATTGATTCCATTTCATTAAATAAAGCCATGGAAAGTTCCGCTATATTTTTTTTCCCTTGTTTTCTTTGCTCAAATGTACGTCGAAGATTACTGTGTGCCCCACGGCCTAAAACATAATCTAATCGATGTTCTGCTAAACAAAGTAAAGTATTATAAGTTACAACATCTGGAAGCATTCCGTGTTTTTTCATTTCTTCAAAAAGTTGAAAAGCTCTATCATAATCCCCATGAGCACGTGCAGCTTTACTAATTGTATTATAAGTTCGAATTGTAGGTTTAATACCTTCTTTTATCATTTGTTGAAATACATGTAATGTTTCCTCGTATGGGGCACTATCTACTAAAACACTCATAAGACAATTATAAGTATTTACATCAGGATTTACTCCATTTTGTTTCATTTCTTCAACAAAATAAGAAGCCTGAGCAACATCTTTTACAGCTGCACAAAATCCTAATAACGTATCATAAGTTGGAGAATCAGGAGTAATATGCATTAAATCTTTCATTTGTTTATATAATAAAAAGGCTTTATTATATTGTCCTTTTCTTTCACAAGCACGAAAAAGTAATTGATAGGTTGTTAAATTAGGTTGAACACTACTATTTTCTTTTAATGCTTCTTCTTTAATTTCTTCATATAATGTAAAAATTAAATCATCTGGTGAGCATACAACACGTTCCATAAGTAAATTATAAGTTACAACATTAAGTGGAATAGATTCCGCATGCATTCTTTCTAAAACGGCATTTACTAAAACACGACTATTCTTTTCTCGACGTTCTTTTAATAATGTATTAAAACTTGCTGTATATGGAGGACATGCAGCGACTGCCTCTCTATCCTCATCTCGTTTTATATTTTCTAAATCAATTAAAGGTTGAACTTTCTTTTCTTTATGACGCACAAAACGAGTTTCTGTTCCATCGGGGCGTTTAATTATTAATTGTGCTGCTGCTTTTGTTGCAGGAGGCATATACATATATATGTTCTTTTGTTAAAAAATAAAAAATAAAGAAAAGAAAAATAAAGGAATATATACATATATATATATATTGTAAAATATTATTATTGGTATTAAAGATAATTACTACAAAGAATAATAATAATTCAAAAAAGGGGGCATTTTTTTTGTTTCTTTTTTTCTTTTTCTTTAAGCATTCCCATTCTTTGTAAAACTCAACATTTGATAAGAGAATAAGTAAGAAAAGTAAGAAATATATATATATATATATATATATAAACTAATCTTCTCATTTCCATTTTTCTTTCTCTTCTCATATATTTCTAAATATTTCATTTTTTTTTTTTTTTTTTTTTCTTTCCTTACGTTTGTAGAGACACTAATACAAACATCATAATTTTGCTTGGCCAGAGACAGAAATAAATAATAATAATAATAATAATAATAATAATAATAATAATAATCATATCTAAACAATACGTTGTAACTCCGCCGCAAATTGTAAATGATTCTTTAACATATCTTGAAATGGTACTTCCTTCTTTGCTACATCCTCCTCTCGCGTAAATATAAACGAAGTATTATCATTACTAAGTTGCCAGTTATAACGTTCTCCAATTTCTCTCACTTCCTCTGCAGAATCCACCATTAATATTTTCTGTGCTTTATCAATTGATAAAAATGTATACGAGCGTGGAATACACTCCGCTACCTCTTGTCGTACTGTAGATTCTAACATTTCAACCACAGGAATATATTCATTTGATGGGGCCTGATGTCGGGAGTTTAATAATTTATTATAACTTCCTTCCATTAAATATCTTTCAAGTAACACAGCAAATCGAATATATGTATTTGTTCCATGCATTCGATTTGGAATTTTTTCCAACTCTGAGTGAAATTGTGCAATTCGACTACGCACCAGTAATCGAACCAAATTTAATCCCAATATTAATAAATACAAAGGAGACTCTGGGAGTTCACTGTTATCAATATCGGTGTAATACACATTTAATTGATTAAAATAAAGTTCAAAACTGCACAAATCACGAGTGCGGGCACTCACTAGCACCGCATGCTCTAATACTTCACGAGTTAATGTTAACTCTTGCAATCGCGTTGCACTTCTCTCAGCTGGGTTTAGAAATGTGGGGAGTAAAATAAGTTTTTTTTTAATATCTTCCAGGATTTCAAGACATGCGTTATCATCCCTACGTTCATAGGCGGATTTTAATTTTTGAAATTCCTCCGCAACTTTTCGAACGGTGGCACCAACTTCTTTTGCATCTGTCATTTGTTATTATTGTTTTTATTTAATTTGTTTTAAAAAAAGAAAAAAACACCTAGTATTGTTCTTCATTTAAAAAAGATAAAAATAGGAAACAAAAAAAGAGAATACATTTAAGTAAAAGAAACATTAAAAAAAAAAAAAAAAAAAGGATTCATTATTATTATTATTATTATTTTTTTTTTTTTTAATTTGAACCATTCTCAAATAAAACAAAAATAAAACAAACAAGTCTATAATAGAATAAAAAAGTATTCTGTCCCTCTTAACCCAGTATCAAATAATCCAAAAATAAAAAATTAAATAAGAGAAAGGAATTCTGTGCAAAAAAACAAACAAAAAAAAAAAAAGAATATATATATATAATTATTTTAATCAAAAAATAATGTAGGACCAGAAGCAAGTACAATACCAGCACCTCTTCCTTCTTCTTGAGCAATATTTGTAACATTAGATCTAGCCGCACTTACACTACGTGAATTTATTTTATTATTTTCTCTTTGACGTTTCATATTAAAAACATCATTCGATACATTTATTATTGTTGTTGTTCTTGGTTGTTGAATTTGTTGAGATTGAATAGAATTCTGTTGTCTATTATTTCTAAAACGATTAATTTGAGGATTTATTTTTTCACTATTATGAGGAAGTGTAGAAACTCTTGGTAAAACAACATCTGTAGAAATATTATTTATAATATTTTTATTAGAATTATTATTATTTCCATTTCCAAATTCTTGATGTTGTCGTCGCAGATAGCATGGTTCATCATCATCATCATCATCACCATTATAATCATTTATATTATTATTATTTTCTTCTTTTGAAATACTTAAAGTTGAATTTGGTAATGGAGTACCTCGTGGTTTTAACGTAATTTTCTTTTCTTTAAATGAATGAATAGGAGATTCTGAAATAATAGAATTTATTTGTGGACTTCGACTTACAAAACGCACTCGACGTTTTGGTCGAGTTTTATTTTTATTTTTAACTTTTTCTTTTACTTCTATTTCTTTTTCTTCTATTTCTTTCCTTATCGTTAAAAGAAATTCTGATTTAGTAATATTATCAGAATCTGTAGACGCATCACTCGTTTCTAATATAGAAGAAATATCTTCAATACCAACCGAAATATTAGACTCTTCTTTACTTTTCTTATTATTATTATTATTATTATTTTCTTCTTGTTGTAATAGTAAATACTTTTCAGCTAATAAAGTATGAGGTATTAATATTGAAGATTCATTAATATTTTTATTAATAATTGTATTTCTGCGTGGCCGTAATTGTCTTGATTCTTCTGTGATTGAAGGTGATCTCGAAATTGCAGGAGTTTCTTTATTATTAATTATTATTTCATTTTCACTATTTTTTATTTTGTTTGTTGATGTTTTTATTTTATTTTCTATTGTTGTTATTACTTTCTCTGTTGGGCGTGTAATGCGAAGTTGACATACTGGAGTTATTAAAGAAAGAGAATTAGCTCGAGATTGAAGATTATTATTAGTAATATTATTATTTGTATTATTAATATTAATATTAATATTATTATTATTATTTGTTTCTTTTGATACTGGTAATAGTCGACGCAGGAGTAATTCTAATTCTGTTTCTTTCTGTTGAACTTTATCTTTTAATTCTCGCTCGTATAGTTCTAAATCAACAATTAGAGATTTAAGATGATCCGTAGTTTTCATTTCTGATATAAAGAAAAATACATTCAGTCACTAACTAGTATAAAAGAGAAAAAATAAAAGAAAAGAAAGAATTAAAAAAAAAAAAAATTATTATTGATTAAAATTATTTATAATTATATGAGATCCATTTTATGTGTGTTTATCTTATATAAAGAGAGATTGGAATAAAAACAAAAAAAAAAAAAAAAAAAAATTTGGTGTAAATATAAAAAAAGAAAAGACCAAAAACAACACATAATAATAAAGCACATTTATTTATAAATAAATATATATTTATATATTTGTGTATATGTGTGTGTTTGTTTGTGTAGACATTTACATATGTGATGGTGTCAGAAACTGAGTGAAATAGAAGCAAAAAAAAAAAAAGAAAAGAAAAAAAAAAAACAGATTACATCGGCAACTTTAAAAAGCTAAAAAAAAAAAAAAAACAAGAAACACAATTATTAAACCTACAAAAAAAAAAGAATTTTATAATAATTATAATAAAAGACAAAATAAAGAGTCAAGATCAACAAAACAAAAAAATAATTAATCCAAATAAGATAGATTACATTATATTTTTGGCAATCCTTCTCTTCTTTTAATATATTGTAAAGCCGATTGTCTAAGAAATCTTTCATATGCTGCCTTCTCTTCTTCTGAAAGTTCATTTCTTGTTCGACGCATTTGTGTGTTAGATTTTACACTATTATTATTATTATTATTATTATAACTATTATTGGAATTATTATTATTATTATTGGAATTATTATTATTATTATTAGTTAGTGGAGGTAAAAATTTATTTTTACTTATTTCTCCTCCCTCTCTTCCTCTTTCACTAACACCAATAGCAGCAGAAGCAGAATTATAAATATTATCCATACGATTATTAAAATTATGACGAGGGTTTACATTCATTATTTCTTTTTCATTCTTTAAATTTTTATTATTTATATCATTTACATTATTAAACATACTTTTATCTCTTTTAGAAGCATTTAATGGAGACTGACGTGAGCCGTGAGTAGCATCTGTAAATAAATTTTCATTTTGTAATTTTAATGGAGAATTTTGTTGCAATAAAACACGATTTCGTGTTTCACCTTTTAAATAAGACTCCTGATGTAATGGTGGAAGATGATGACTTTCAGATATTGGTATCACATTATTATTATTATTATTATTATTATTATTATTACTAATTTTTTGTGTGATATTAAATTTTCTATCATGTGGAAGTTGTGCTAACTGTCGTGAAAGCTCCTGTCGCTCTACAGTATCTAATGGATTTCCTATTTCAAACACATCTTCCTCTAAATTTCCTTGTGAGTTATCAAATGCATTATAAGTTCGATTTAATCGATCCATATATTGTTTTACTGCTATACAATGCATTACATCTGTAGTATTTACCCAAACTTCTTTTCCAGTAGGATCATTTTGTAAACGTACTAATAATTGATGGGAACCACAGTGTGAATATTTCTCACCCAGCACTGCTACTGCTTCTTTTTGTGTTTTTTTTTGATTATTTTTAATTGGATCAAGAACTTTTGTATATTTATTATATTTATTTTTATTACTATTATTATTATTATTATTATTATTATTATTAATAGTAGTAGTCATATGAACATGTTGTAATAAACATTCTAAATATTCACATTGTAATTTACTTCGCTCATTAGATTCCTGCAGCACAAGTTTCTCTATTTCCATATCCCATAATCTAAAATTTAATTCATCTACAAGTCCCATAGTAGTTAAATCTCCTCCTTCTTCTTCTTCATTGTAAACATTATAATAATTATTATTATTATTTATATTTCTTCCTTCTTGATAATTCATTATTAGAGAACTATTCGATATTCCAGGTGAGTTATCTCGCAATTTTGATAAATTCACCGCGCCTAAAGTTGCCTGCTCCTCAAATTGAATATCCATTACTTTTATATTATTATTATTATTATTATTATTATTATTATTATTTTCTGAAGCAAACAACACTTGCTCCAAGTGATGATATAACACAGAAACTTTCTTCCAACCCATTTCTCGTAAAATATCAAACATATTTTGCCCATCTTTATTTATAATTGTAGCATCCGCCCCATAACGTAAAAGTTGTTCAATAATTATTGAATTTCCTGTAATCGCCGCACAATGTAATGGAGTTGCGTTTACATTATTTTTTATATTCACATCAATACCAAATGTTAAAATTTTAGCAACAGCATTGCGATCTCCAGTCATAACAGCCCAATGTAAAATAGAATTCCCACCAGAGTCTTTCATGTGAATATCATCACAGACTTCTAAGTAACGTATGAGTTGATTTTCATTTTTACTTTTAATAATATTTACAACGTGACGCATTTCATTATCTATTTCATGTATTTCATTTCGACCTTTCCAAATAATGGGTTTTACGCTAGTAGTTGTAGTAGTAGTAGTAGATTGCATTTTTTTTTTTTTTTTTAATTTGTTTTTGATAGGAGGAAGAGAAAAAAATATATATATATTTATATATATTTAGGAAAAGAAAAGAAAAAACAAACTTATTGCAAAGACTCCTATCCTCTTCTTAAAAAAAAAAAAAAAATAATAATAATAAATAAACTTAAAATAATAAAAGAAAAAAAATTAAAAAAACTTAAAAAAAAAGTATAAATTAGAACTTTAAAGCAAAGAAGAAGAGAACATTTCAAATACCCAAAAAAAAAAAAAAAAAAGGAATACAAGAATAAACATTTGATTAAAATAGACAAATAAAAAAGTATATGAAATCAAAAGAAATGAAAAAAAAAAAAAAAAAGAAATAGACTTGTAAACGCACGCAAACAAACAATAAAAATAGATCGCCAAGAGATTTCTCAGAGAAATTATACAAACTCAAACACAGACAAAGAGATAAATACTTAGAATGAATCTCTCTTATTTATTATTATTATTATTATTTTTTTTTTTTTTACAACATAGTAGAAAAATCTCGTGGTTGTACATAAACATTTTTATCATATAAATTTTGAGCAGAATTTTTAAACGCCATACTTTCACTAAATGCATTTATTACAGTATCCTCCATAGAAGTTTCAGAAACTGTTATTGAACAATAACGAGAATGATGAGGATTATTATTATTATTATTATTATTTTCTTCTGGAATTCTCCACCCTTCACTTCTTGCTTTTATAAGTTTTGATAAAACAGAATGAATTGAAATTTCCTCTATTATTTCTTCTCTTCTTCTACTACTACTTTTATTATTATTTGTATTAAAAACACACGAGGGAATATGGAAAATATAATGATAAGGTTGAGAACTCACTAATATACTATTTTGCCAATAAAATGTAAAAAACTTTTGTAATATTTCTCTATCTTCCATATAATGAATATTACTTCGTACCCATGCTTCATGTAATCGTGAAATATGAATTCCCACCGTAATTCCTTTTCTATATTTTTCACGAAATTCTGCTGGAGTTCCAATAAATTGCATCATTCCCTCATCTAAATGTAAAACTTTATTACAAATCATTTCAATTTCGTTTGAATGATGTGTTGAAATTAAAATAGAAGTACTAGCAGGGACGGAATGTAAGAGAGCCCAAACATATCTTTGAGAAATTACATCTAAAGAATTTGTAATATTATCTAATAATAAAAGTGATGGGAAATTAATTAGAGCAACTGCCAGTCCTAGTCGCCGCTGCAATGATATATGTAAGTTATATATACTTATATGTTGAAATAATATTAACCCAAGAGTTTTTAAAATAAAATATATATGTTTCTTACGACGTAAACCCCGTGGCATTCCTCTTAAGTCGGCAATAATATTTAAAAATAAAAAAGGTGTAATTGTACTATTTTGTAAAAATAAATATTCCGGAGTATATCCAATTTGACTACAGGCGTTTAATTTAGAAATATTTCCACGCGTAGCACATAATCCATTCATAAATATATTTCCAAATGATGGAATTATTTCACCTGATAAACACTGTAACAAAGTTGTTTTACCACTTCCATTAATACCAATAACAGCAAGTGTTTCTCCTTCAATATTAAATGTTAAATGTTGAATTGCATAAACATTATGATGTCGTTTCCATATTTCATTTATATGAAATCCATCAGCTGTATAACCTTTTCTTCGTTCTTCTGTAACAGATAAATCTTCTTTTGCAATAATAGAGGAAGGATCCTCCCATCGAAATAATATATTATTATTATCATTATCATTATCATCAGAAAAAGTATTATTATTATTTATAAAAGATTTAGAAAATATTAAATAAATTTTTTTAATAATTTTTTCAAAATTACGATAAATATTATCTCTTACAAAAATAATAACATTTACTTCTATAAATGATTCATATAGTATTAATAAAATAAACATTAATGGTAAAAACATTAATTGTAATATAGGAAATTCTACTTTCATATTTGAAAAAGGTAATTGCGACATTGAATAACTTAAAAAATCTTCTCCAAGAACGAAAAGAGGTAAAAACCTCATCCAACTTGAATAATTTTCATTTTTTTCTTTTGCAGAAATAGTTAAAGGATTATTTGGTAAAAATCGAACTACTGAAGAGGCAATTAAAAATGTAAATCCTGTAAATATAACAAAAGTTGTAATAAAAAATTGAGCATTCGTTGGATTATTAAAAAATTTACTAAGAATATATGAAAGTGATATAGTACCACAACCAAGTATCATCATAAAAATAATAAATAAAATAACTTCTTTAAAATTAAATCCAATCGCAATACCACTACTAAAATAAATTGAAATTCCTAAAAGTGATAAAACTAAAAATGCAAAAAGATCATATGTAAAATTTGCTATCCAATATACTTGAGGTTTTAAAGAAGAAGTATAGAGAACTTGTAAAAATCCACTACGTCTTTTTTCAACAAGATCTGCAACCATTCTACTTCCATAAAAAGCAAAAGGTAATAAAAGTAAAAGTGTACTCATAACTTCAGAAGATGTTGAGGGTGGAGAATAATAATAATTATTATTATTATTAAAATCTTTAATTTGTTTTAATTGACCAATAGAAGTAGATATAATTCCTTTTGTATTATTAGAAACTACCCACAAACGCATCATTCCTAACAATTGAACATAAACAGGTAAAGTTAAAGGATATGAAGTATTATAAAGTATAACATCTGTTAACCAAGGAAATACATTAGGAAAAGATTCATTTTTAATATTTTTTATTATTGGATTTTGCATAGAAAATGCTCCAAAAAGTAATTTATGAGTTAGAAATCCATTTTTTTGTAAATATTTATTCATAGCTACACTATTACGTTCTTTAAAAGGTATTTCAGTATTACTTATATTTAAAAAAATGGATGATGTTCCAGGAATTATTTTATTTTGAAAATTTTCAATAATAAATTGATAAGGTGAAATAGATTCACTAAAATCCATATAAAAAGTATTACTAGTACTAGAAGAAATTTCCCAATCAAGTAAAGATAATTCTTTAAAAATATTATTATTATTATTATTATTATTATTATAAAAATTATTTGCCATAAGTCCAGTAGCAAATAAAATCATTAATAATGGTAATAAAGTTGTCATATAATCATAAATAGGTGCAAGAACAGCTTCAAAAAAACGATAACTAAATATTGCATAAAAACCAAAGAAAATTTTTTCTTTTTTATTACGAGAATTTCGATTTTCTTCATTAGAATTTAATTCAAAATTAATATCATTATCACTATCATCATATTCATCTTCTTGTTGAAGTATTTCATTTTCATTAATTATATTTTGATTTTGATTATATGGTGGCATCATAACATAGTCACCATTTGCTCCACTAATATTATTATTATTATTATTTCTTTCTTGATTCTCACGAACCGTTAATATACGTGTGAAACGAACAAAAGCTTCTGTTAAAGGAGCATCAGATACATTTATATTTGTAATAATTCCACTTTCACGCATGTGTTGTAATTCTGTTAAAAGAGGTGGTAATATATCTTTTGCTAAATTATCCGTTACTCGAAACGAAATTTCATTTCCAACATTACTTAAAATTAATATATGAGACGAAATAGAAAGTACACGTTCAAATATATTATTTATATTTATATTTAACGCACGACATATTGTTATAACCCATCCTCCATTTAATTTCCAACGAATATATTCTGGAGTTCCTGAAAGTCGAATTTTACCTGCAAAAAGAATTGTAATATAATCTGCAAAATAATTTACTTGCTCCATATCACTTGTTGCAACAATAATACAACGGCTTTTAATATTTTGTGAAATTAAATGCCAAATTTCATATTTTGAAGAAATATCTGTAGAAATTGTGGGTTCATCTAATAATAATATTCGTGAACCCCCAGCAAACGCCATAGCCACGGATAATTTTCTTTTCATTCCTGAAGAAAGTCTATTAACTTTCTCATGACGAACAAATGAAAGTTGTAACGCTGATAAAAGTATATCTTCTTCTTTTTGTAATGTTTTAAAATCCTCATATCGTCCTTTTATTAATTGAATCATTCGAATATTTTCAATAACTGTTAAATGTTCCCACAGTACACTTTTTTCTAAACATATTCCAATATCCACTCTTCCTTTTTCCCATATTTTTTTTCCATTTATAATTGCTTCACCTTGAGGTAAATCTGACCAACACATTAATAAATTTAATAAAAGTGATTTCCCAGAGCCAGCAGCTCCAACAAGACAATTTAATTGATTTTTATAAAAATTTGCATATGGAATTTGTAAATTACAACTTTTACCTATAATTGTATAGGAAAGATGACGAATTGTAATAGATTTTTGCCAATTATGTGGGACTTTAGAAATATTATTATTATTATTATTATTATTATTATTAGATGGTGTAGGAAATTCTTGAGAATTTGGAGAAATAAGTGAAGCTATTGTATCATTATGTATTGGTGGTTGAATTTCAATTAATTCTTCTTCACTTGGTATATCCATATTTAAAATATTTTCTTCTCTATTATTACTTAAAAAAGAATTTTTATTATTAATTCCACCAATATTAAACTCTTTATTTAATTTATTGTCTTCTCTTTTTTTATTGGTATTATCTCTTTTTGTTTTCCATCTACCTGAAGCAAGATATCCATCATAATTAGATGATAATTCTTCTCTTTCAAAATATCTTTTTACTCTTATATTTCTTTTATTTAATAAATTATCTATAAAATTTATTAAATATGCTGTATAACGTTTAAATAAACGATGAAGTGATGATTGTGGTATAAAAAGATATTCTAATAAAATTGCTATTACTCCATATAAAATTCCTAATCCAAATAATATCCATAATGTTTTTTGATAATGAATTGGTCTTGAAATATATAAATAATTTGATTGAATTGTTTTACTATATTCATTAATAAAATTTGCTAATACTGTTGGAGGTAAAAGTGTTGATAACCCATATAATTCTGTAGATTTATCATTTATAAATGCAGGTGTAATAAAAAGAAAAAATATAAATGGAGTTATAAGTATTGCAATTCGTTCTCTTTGAAATATTGCCCCAATTACAACAGCTAATCCACTTAAACTTAAAGAATACATATAAAGTAAACTATATATAATACTACTTGATACATCCAGAGAAAACATCACAGCAACTGTTACAAATAAAGAAATTATAATAGAAATTATAAAAGATGTTAATAATTTACTTAATAATATAGCCATTGGGTGAGTTCCAATAATAATAAGATATTTATGTTGCCATGTTTCACGTTCACGACTTATTGATTGAATTGTTGCAGCAAAAGGAAAATAATATGAAATTGCAATAATTAAACCTACAAAAGGTCCTCCTGTTAAAAAAAATATTTCTTGTTTATATCCTTTTGTAGGAAATGCTTGAACTGTTATACTATTTTCTAAACTTTTTTTAATATCATGTACTTCATGACAATAATAATTTGAAACTGGAATTCTTTCTCGAATAGCTTTATAAGTATATAAATTTGGTAAAATATCTTTTATAAATTCCGTTTCTTTACAACTAGAACTAATAATATTATTATTTTCATAAAGACATTTATATGGAATACTATCTTTTTCATCTAATTTTTTAAAAGGACAAATAGATTGATATTCATCAGAGCATGGTAAAATAGAATTAAGAATAGAACGACAATTTTTTGAAACTTTATTTACTAATTCTATTGGAATTGCATTACATGGTGCAAATATATTATTTATACAATTAAATTTAATATTAGCTTTTTTAAATTCAGAATAACAATTCATAATAGATTTTGTATCTTCTATATTTTGAATATATTTTATTTCTTCACATGATGTATCAATAGATAATGCACATTTTGGTAATATAGAAGGTATATTAGTAAGTAAATTATATGTATTATTAATATTACATTCATCACTATTAATATTACTATCATTATCACTATCACTATCATTATTAGATAAACAAACTTCTATAAAGTTTAATGCATTATAACATACTTTAGATATTAAATTTTTATTATTTTTAATATGGTTTAAACATTTTAAAATAGATGTTGAATCATTAGAATTAAAACAATAATAATTTACTTCAAAAATACATGGTGCATCAATAGCATTCATATCTGTAAAAGGTTTAGAAATAATATTTAATATAGGATCTCTTAATGAAGCATTTTTAATAATTTCTTTTTTTTCTTTTTCTGCAGGTTCAATAAATATTTCTTTTGTTGCATTATAACTCGTATTAATTGTACTACAAATAAAATCTACAAATGTAATTAAAGATATATTTTCACGTTTTTTTTGAGTTTCAACTAAAGAAGTAAAATAATTATTTAATTCATATTGAAGTGTTAAAAATCCATTATAAGCATAATTTGCATAATCCTTACCTAGTCCTTGTGGAAATTCTTCTATTATATTAAAAGATTTCATAATAGTTTCATTTATTAAAATAGAATATTTAAATTTAGGAGGATTCCTAGAAATATCATCAATTTTAATAATAGCCCAAAGTATTTCATTATTATTTTCTTTTTTTGTTGATGATAATAATAATTGAATTACTTGATTTACACTATCAAAGGTACACATATTCTTATTTGAAGAAATACTATAATTATTACAAATTAATTTTGAATTAAAATATTTATTTGTAACATTCATAAATTCAATTAATTTTTCACTTTCTATTAATAATGTTTCACGATGACTTATATTAACTTCATCTCCTAATACAAAAGCTAATTTTCCAAAATGAAATATAAAATATATTAAAGGATCACTAAACATTGTTCGTTTCATACCTTTTTCTCCTAATAATATTTTTGCATTACTTATCATTGAAATATATGCATCAAATGTGGGAATTTTAAAAGGAAATGATGCATGAAAATTTGAAAGAAGTGTATGAGTAACTTCTCTCTCATTCCAACTTGAAGACCACAAATTATTATTATTATTAAAATAATAATTATTATTATAATTATATGTTTGTGTTATATTATGTAATTTCGCTACAGATACTATATAACTCATAAAAAATGAAGTTAAATTTAATTCATTCAACACATTTGACCAACTCATTACATTTAATACATCTTGATCAAAGTTTAAAGATATATTTGTTTCATTAGGAATATTATTTGTATTAAGAGAAACTTCAGGAAGTTTTAAAAATTCAAAAGAATCAATTAAAGGTGATGGACTTAAATGTATTGCATAACTTAATACTAAAATTAATAAAGCTGGGGCAAATATATCTACTAATGTTCGTACAGGTTGACGCACGCGAGTTAAATATTCTTTCCATAATAAAACAAATAATTGAGAAATAAAAAGCGCCACACGATTCGTAAAATTATTATTATTATTATTATTATTTGTAAAAGAATTATCATAGAGAAAATCTTCTTGCGCTAATGTCTGACTTACATCACTCAACATATATATATTTTTTTTTTGTTTGTTTGTTGATAAATAATAATAATAATAATAAATTATAGATAACAGCAGAAATGCAAACTATATATTTATAAAAAAAAAAAAAAATGATAAATAATAGCTATACTAACTAAAATAAAGAAATGGTGAAGAGGGGGAAAAGAAAAATGCAATGATAATTATCAACTAAACGTGTTTTTTTTTTTTTTTTCTTTTTTCTTTTTTTTCTTTAAGAAACTTTTTCCCTTTTTTGTTTTGATTTAATTTTGAAGCTTAAAAAAAAAAAAAAAAAAAAAAAAACTAACCTTATTTTGTTAGTAACCAAAAAATAATTACAAAAAAAAAAAAAAAAAGAGGGAATAAAAAAAGAATTATTTGAAAAAAAAAAGAAAAAAACAGTTACACACAGTAAAAAATAATACATTAAAAGTCCATCAAATTATAAATAAAAAATAATAATAATAATAATAATAAATAACAATAATAAAATGTATTATTTATTAATTCAATACATCATAGCATATAAAATTACTATTAAAACACAAGAAGGATAAATAAATCGCATTAAAATTGGTAACCCACCACTAAATGCATAAAGACCAGCATAACAAATAGATAAAATAACAGGCCAACATTCTTCTATAATATTTTTCATATTTTTCTTTTCTTTATTTTGTTTTTGTTGTTGTCTTTGTTGTTCCATTAATTTATTTTTAATATTTTTTTCTTTTTCTATATTTTCCCAGTCTTTCTCAGCTGCGAGGGCTTCAGGAGAGTTAAGGCAAGCATCATCTGCTTCTCCTAATTCCCATGAGAAATTTTCACTTATATCATCACTTTCACTAATATATTCTTTATTATTATTATTATTATTATTATAATATTCTTCTTCGTTTTCAGAACATGATGATAAATAAGAATCTTCATCTTTTATATTTGTTGATTTAATATAAACTTTATCTCTATTTGTATGAAGTAATCGTGAAAGTAATATACTACAGTATGAAAATATACTAAAAATAGAAATTATAATACATAACATTGTAAAACATGAAGCAAATACTACATAATGAAAATATGTTTTCTCACTTTCATTCATTTTATCATTTGTAAAATTATTAGAAATTGAAAAATTTGTATTAATTGGTAATTCCCAGTTCATGCATACTTCTATATTATTATTATTATTATTATTATTATTACAAATAAAAACCAAACGAAGTTGATTTAAACACCAACCAAGCAATTCATTTGAAATTGGAAGCATTTGTAATCGCCAAAGAACTTTAGAAGGAAGAAAAATATATAAAAATATTCTATTTATAATATCAAATAAAGGCCAAAAAAGTAAAGATATGTGAAGAATTCGTAACCACCATAATGAATTATATTTTATTTCATTTTTATTTATTTTTATTAATGGTTGTTTTATATTATTTATACTAGGTCTTATTAACCCAAATATAATGTATGAAATTCCTAATATAAATGTCCATGTTAGTAAAAATATAAAAGAAGGTGGTTCTACTGAATTTTTAAAAAATATTGGTAATTCTAGCTTTTGCATTTTATTTAAAACTCATTTCCTCTACTATTTATAAAGAAAAAAAAAAAAAAAAGAGAAGGAATAAGAAGAAATTATCATAATAATCAAAAGAAATAAGAGTAAATAACTATACATATATATTATTAGATATTCTATTTTAATAGATACTAAAAAGAAATAATTCTCTTTTTTTTTTTTTCTTTTAACTATTTAAAAAATAAAATCAATAAAATCAAAAGATTCCCTATACTTTAAAATTAACAGTAATAAGTGCAAAAAAAAATAATAATAATAATAACTATAAAAAAATAAAAATAAAAATACAATGATATCGATAATAATAATAATAATAAAAATAAAAAGAATGCTCTTCTCTTATTGTTGGTTGTTTTTTTTGTTTTTTGTTTTTTGTTTTGTTTTGTTTCTCTCACACTACTTCACTCGGACATGATTTCATATCCCCAACATTATTAATTAATTAATTTCTATTTCTATTTCTCTATTTCTATTTTTCATTTACTCTGAAATAGTTTGACATATAGTACACTTACAAGGAATTTGACTAAATTGCCCTAACAACGCCTCCTGTGTTCGCAGGCAAGGAACATTCGGAAAAGAAAATCGTAAAAGTTCATCAAATGATATTTGTCCTTTTCTATTAACATAAAAGTTTTCAATTTCATATAAAAGAGGAATATTAATGCGAATTCTATTCCCAAGCACCCACATAACAGTTCCTTTAAGAAATCCAGGACGCATTTCAGCTTTAATAATATTTTCATTTAATAAAGATTGAGGTATTTGATATAGAGAAGAACAACTAGCTGTAGTTGGAGAATTTAATCCTGTTATACTTATAGCAGATTTATTATTATTATTATTATTATGTAATAAAAGTAAACGTTCACGATATTGAGCTTCTGCTTGAATAAATTCATCTATAAGAAGATATCCAGAAAATCCATTAGAAGCATGAGCATAACGATTAAAATCAACACGAATAGCATTTATAATATCATTTCCAATTTCTGTAACTTCATATTGTTCTAATGTAACTCTTAATATATTTGGATACCATATTTCTAATATATTTAATAAATATGGAGGATCATGTAATCGACGAGCTGCAGCATAATGTGCAGAAGTAAATTTTTCACCTCCAATTCGATATTGACTATTTTCAAGATCACGTAAATGTAAAGGTAATTGTTGTTGATTAATATTATTATTATTATTATTATTATTTTCATTTAATAAAGGTAAAGATTTATTACAAATATGATAATAACCAATACCTTCATTATCTTCAATACCATTTAACCAACCTCGTAAACGTAATAAATCAAAAGGGGATATAAATTCTTGCATAAATCGTGCAATATTATGTTTTGAAACATTTGGATACCAATAAAAAAATATATCAAGTAATTCTATAGAATCTTTTCCACTTATTTCTAATTTTTTAAGCATTTCCATATTATATTCTGGCCAAACAGCATGAAGTTCATTAAGAGGTAAAAACCCACACCCCACAATATCTAATACTTCAAATCCTAATTTTAATTGCATAAAATGTTCAAACGGAATATCATTTGTTTCTTCTTTTACATTCCATTTTGTAATATCCGCTGCAACTAAATATCCTTTCGTTCTATATGGAATAGATGAAACTGGTTTATTTGTTCGAAGTGCTTTTGATATTATTTTAGGCGAAGAAATAAGTTTATCTTCTTTCCATTCAGTTTCATATTGAATACTTTTTCCATTTACAGTTTGTGTACTAATTCCAATTCCATTTCTTTTACCTTTATAAAATGTACATTCAAATGTATCACCATTGGCGTAAAATATAATTCCTTTCCCATGACGTTTCCCATTTTCCCATTCTCCTTCATATCTATAAGCATTTATTTTTGGATTATATAAAATAACGCCTTTTCCTTCAGGAACTCCATTATTATAATTTGCATCAATTGCACTTTTATTATTTGTAAATATTTCATATCCTTCACCATTGGCAATATCATCTTTATATTCTCCAACATATCTATATCCTTTATGATATGAAATACACCCAATGCCGTGACGTTTATTATGTTTCCATTTTCCTTCATAAAATGTTCCATTTGGGTAATAATAAATTCCATTACCTTGACGAATTGCATTTCGTGGATCTGTTAAATCTTCATTTTTATTATTATTATTATTATTATTATTATTATTATTATTATTATTAATTTCTTTTATTTGTCGAACTTGACCTTCGTAAATATATTCACAAAACCCACGTTCGTATGGGGTGTGGGCAAATAATTTTATTTCAGATGCATTTAAAGAATTTTTTTCTCCACGAGATAATTTAAAAGCTCGACGTTTATCATGCGCTGGAGTTGATGGTTGGGAAATCCAAATTAATGTTAACTCCTGTAGGGATTCTTTATTATTATTATTATTATTATTATTATTAGTATGAGGTAAGGGGCGTGATATATTATTATTATTATTATTATTATTAATTTCCTCCTCTAAGTGCCGCCGCACTCGCTGCATAACACTTAATCTTTCAGACATAATCACTTTAAGAATAAAGAAAAAAATAAAGAAAAAGAGAAAATAATAATAATAATAATCTTTTTGTTTTAGTCATTAGGGAAGGAATAGAGGAGGTGAAGGTTTTTATTATTAGCTTTAAAAAAATAAAAAGAAAAAAGTTTAAGTAATTTAAAGTTAATAAATTTAGTCAAAATGCCATTTTATGGAGCAAATAGACACAAAGAAAAGAAAAAAAAACGTCAATATGATTTTAAAAGAAAGAAAGAAAAAAAGATAGATAAAAAATAGTTTAAAAACAGAGGTGAAGTTTTTTTTTTTTTTTTTTCGTTTTCTTTAATGTGTTCTTTTTTATTATTTTATTTCCTCAAAATAAAAATATGTGTTTTATTTTAATAATATTTCATCAAAAACAAAGGAATGTTGTAAAATAGTATAAATTACTTATTCTTTTTCTTTGCGTTATTTTCTTTAGTACTCCCACAACTTTGAAAATCTTTAAACACGGGTAATTCCTTTATTTCATATGCTTTTTTATGTTTATTATTATGTTTATTATTATGTGTATTATTATTATTATTATTATTATGTGTATTATTATTAATTATAGATTTACCATTAGAATCATTCGATATTTTTTTATTATTTTCCTTTTCTTTATTTATTTTTTTTGATTTCATTGTTGTTCTCTTAGGTGCTTTCATAAGAAAATTTCCAAAAAGTATTAATAATGTAATCATATACACAAATAAAAGATATAAAAGCCCTACATTATACCTTAATGATTCACGTGGAATCACATAAAGGTCATAAACAGATTGTATACAATTAATAGTAAATTGTATCATTTGTAATTTTGTAATTAAAAATTTAAATTTATTTAATATATTTCGTATTTTTCCTGTTTCAAATAATGTTGTTAATAAATAATACCCATACATAATAACATGAATGGAGGAATTAATAAAAGCACTCCAATATGCTTCTCCTCCAGGAGCTATTATACAACAAATATACCAAATAAAAAATATTGTAGAATGATGATATAAATGTAAAAAAGTTATTTGATGTGTATTTTGTTTTAAACACATAATAAAAGTATCCATCCATTCAGGTATTTTACTTATATAAAATAACCAAATTAATTTTGCAATTCGCCAATCTTTATAACTTTCTCCAATATTATTATTCCAAAGTGTATAATTCGCCGCACGTACACTTACCAAAATAGCAAAACTCATATAAAAAGAAAGTAAATATAAAAATAAATTATGCGTAATAACCAATAATTTATATTTACCTTTTCCTATTATTTTAGAAATTATTAATAATAAAAACGTTATAGCGAAGTAACATATTAAAGCAAATATAACAGTCCAAAAGTGTAATAAAGGTAATTTATTTGCAAATATATGTCGCTGCGATTCCATCTGTGAAACCCATGAGTCTAATTCTGGAAATTGATATTTTGCAAAAGACTCAAATATATTTAAAACAGGCGAAAAAAAATTATTATAAATTATTTTTGGGGCAAAAGTTTCGATAATATAATCAGGGAATTCAATTTTTGCTGCAATATACTCTGCTGTTGATATTGGGAGAATAGTATCCATAATACTTTGAGACATTTATATATATATATATATATTTTTTTTTTTTGATTTATTTATTTTAGTTTTTTTTTTTTTTTTAATAGGAGAAGATAAAAAACAATTAATTCAAAAATAAATACTTTTTTTTTTTTTTTGTGTGTGTGAGTGTAAATGAAAAGAAATAAGAAAGAAAGAAGTAGAAATTATAATAATAAAGAATAGAAGAATTATTATTATTATTATTATTATTATTTTTTTGAAATAATATATATATTTATATATATATAGAATAAACTATTAATATATTTTTAAAGCAATCAGGCTACCAAAAAAAAAAAAAAAACATTATTAATAATAACCAAAAACAAATCAATATATATTATATATATATATATTTTTTTCTTCTTATTCTACAACTTCAATAAGAGGAGAAAGTGTTTCTTTTAAAAATTTCCTCAGTAACTCCTTATCACATGTTGCATTTAAAAAATTTCCATTTGTTACAAGTATTGGTGGAAATTTTTTATGCTCATGATTGAGCCAAATAAATTCTTTTGAAGTTAATGAAGAAATATGAAAAGTTCCAATTATTTTCCATGAATTTTCTTCATTTTCATTATCTTCAGAAGAATAAATAATATTTCGATTATTATTTTTATCTTTATTTAATCCTTCTGTAATAAAATGAATCTTTGAAAGTAAAAAGGTTTCTAGTTTTTTAGGATCTTTTACAAAATTTTTATTATTTAAAAATAAACATTTTTTATTTAATGCACGTAAAAAGGGAATCGAGGAATAACATTCTTGGGGTTGCCCTAGTGTAATTTTAATTTTTAATAATTCTAATTGTTTTGTTAAATCCTCATTAATCCATTGAAGTATTAAATTATGAAATTCTTCATGATTTATTATTATTGTAGATGATGATGATGATGATGATGATGATGTTTGATTTAAAAAATAAGTAATAAATCCAAATTTTGTATCAAGAGGTTCTTTATATGTTTGTAATTGATGAGGAATAATTCGAAATCCAATTTCATCAATTTTCTTTACAATTTCACTCTCTGAATTTGGAACTATAAATTCTGCAATTTCTGATATATTTAAATTTAAAGGAATATTAGAGAGAATACAATGTATATAATGAATAGCGTTTTCACTATCAAAATTTAATGATTCAAGAGATGCCATTCTTTATTTATATTCTTTTTATAAATATATATATATATATATTTATAATTATTATTTTTATATTAGAAATAAAAAAAGTTACCCTTAACTAAATTTATTATACCTTATATCCAAAAAAAAAAAAAACTACTAAAAAAAAAGAAAAGAAAAAAAAAAAAAACAGATGTATATACTTATCAAAATAAATAATAAATAATAATATAAATATTTATATATAAGAAAAAAAAAAAAAAAAACTAAAAAAAAAGTCAGTAAAAATGTAATAACAAAGAAAAATAATAATAATAACAAACCGAAAAAAAGAAAAAGAAAAATTACCACCAAAGACAGAAAAAATAAAATAATAATGATAATAATAACAAAAAAGTTAAAATAAAAAATAAAATGTTTTTATAATTTACTCTTTTCCTTTATAAAAGGAAATAAAATAATTACCACTTTCTTCTTCTTCTAGTAGCAGACCAAGCATTCACAACACTTACAGTACTCTTTATACTTGTAACATTTATCCCACGTTGTTTCATATCTTCATATAATTCTAATACAAATATATTTGCATTTTGCCCCTGTGGTGGGTGACGTTCTGCTGTTTCAAGTAACATTTGATATAATCTATTTGTACCTTTTACATTTCTTTCCATCATTTCATTATACAAAGCCCAAATGATATCCCACTTTTGCAAATATTTATAATATGAAATAATAATTTCATAGGTACGACCATTCGGTGGGGTTCGCCAACGTGGTGGTGTGAGTTGTTTATTATTATTATTATTATTATTATTATTATTATTATCTTTTATTTCATTATCATTATTATTATTATCTCTTCCTATTATTGATATTTGCTCTGAATTATCTAATAACGATACTGGAGCTCCACGAAATTCTTGTAAAAGTTGTTCAAATTCACTTTTCTCTTCTTTCCCACCTCGAGTTATATGAAGCATTTCATTATAAATATCAGCTGTTCTTTCACTTTGTGGACATTCATTAAACCATTCACGTGCTTTTTCTAATCGACGTTTTCGATATGCATCATATTCTTCTTTTGTACTATTATTATTATTATTATTATTATTAGAATTTAATTTATAATGAGGTTGCCTCAAAGCAGCAATAAGAGCAGAATAAATATAAACATCACGTGAAATATTAATTTTCTCCATCATTGCAAGTACTTTATTAGTAGATTCCTCTGAAGTACAACGTCGAAGTAGACCACTAAAATCTCCAACTTTAAGTCCATCCCCATCTAATAAATTAGAATTTATATCATTATCATTATTTTCTTTATTATTATTTACTATAGAAGCAAGACGAACAGCATAAACTGTTTTTTTATTACGTTCATCTAAAACTAATTCCTTCTTTTTTGCCCATTCTTCTAATTCCATAACAAAATTTCTACGAAATGTTTTATCCTCCTCCACCACATGATTTTTAACTTCCGATAATTGAAACACTAAATCAGATGAATTATTTTTACGTGCTAAATTCATACAATTATTAATTGTTTGTGCATTCATGTGATATTCTACAAATCCAATACGCTTCATCACCTCCCACACTTTTTCAGCTTCTTTAATACGAAATTTACTTAATAATAATTTTAATAATAAATAATAATGTCCTCCACTCCATCTTAGTATTCCTTGTTGTATTGGCATATTCATTGTAAATGCATCTGGTGGTGTTGTAGCATTAATTCGACGTAAACTTTCAAGAGATTTTTGAAATTCATTCATTTTATTAATTTCAAAATTCACATTAGAAGTAGAAGTAGAAGTAGAAGAAGTTAATTGAATATTTTTACAACTTGTTTCAATAGCAGATTCAAAAAAACGCATTGCTTTTAACCAATTTCCTGCTAAAATACAATCTCGTAAAGCATCTATAAGAGTAAATCGAGCACCCTCAGAAATACGTTGCTCTTTTACAACTTTCATAGAATTTGTATCATGAGCTGCACCAGCTCCAACAATTCCTCGAATTGTTCGAGTTTTTCTCCATTCATTATTATTATTATTATTATTATTATTTTCATTATTTGTACTAGTAGAAATAATAGTTTTATTCAGATTATTATTACGCTCTTTTGTTTCATTCATAACATCTCCTGAAATAGTGACTTCTATATTTGTAGAATCTTTTAATATTTTTTCTTTTGCCATCGCAGCTTTAGTAGCTTTCACCATTGCAGAAAAATCAGCTTCATGTAAATTGAGAGAAAGATTAAGTTTACTTTGATCAATACCAAAAGACATTGTACGCTTAGAGTATTCTCTTTTTTCTGATTTATTATTATTATTATTATTATTATTAGTATTGGTGCTAGTTATTGTAGATACAGAGTATCGCTGGAGTTCCAATGGGGTTATAAAGCAACGAGTTCCTTCAAGTAAAGAACGCCTCATTATTTTTTTCAATAATAATAATTATAAAAAATAAATAAAATAAATAAATTTCCCTTCTTTGTGTTAGAACTATTTATTTATATAACCCTATAAAAACAATTCTTTATAAAAGAAAAAAAAAAGAAAAAGAAAACATATTTATATTTTTGTATAGAAATATTAAAATTTCAAGCGGAGTTTTAAGAGAATTAACAAGAATATTACTACTAGGCTTGACTTTGCTTTTTTCGGCCATATTTTTTCGTTTTTTACTCTCTAGTGAAATCTACCATTTTTCTATCTTTCTTTATATCTGATAAAAACATATATATATTTTTTTTTTCTAAATCTTATTACGTCTCTCTCTCTTTTTTTTTTTTTCTTATTTATTTTTTATAATTATTATATTTTGCTCTGACATTTTTTTCAAATAGAGAGACGGTAGCTTAGGGAAGGGAAGAAAAAAAATCTACTAAATATTTGAAGTGGTACAAAAAAAAAATATATATATATATATCGCCTATGTCCTTTTTTTCTCCCTCAATTTAATTATTAAACAAACAAACAAAAAAAAAAAAAAACATGAATTTGTATCTACAAAACTTGTTAAAGTATATTTTTTTTTTTTTCCTTTCCATCTGATTATTATAGTATAATATAAAAAAAAATATATATATATATTAAATAGTAGGGTTAGGGATAGGGTGGGCAAGTGCGGTGAATGTAAAAAATAAAATAAAAAAAAAAAGATCTAAAGTGTTAAACAAACAAACAAACAATAATAACAATAATAATAATGAAACCTCATATAATCTAGTCTGTTTTATTTTATTTTATTTTATTTTTTTTTTTTTTGAGGTAGTGAGTAGGATCTTTCTCTTTCTTTCTGTTTTCACTAACGTTTTGTTTGACGTTTTGAAAGACGACGTTGTCGTAATAAAATTCGATCACGATTTTTACGTGACATAAAACTTTTTAAAGATAATCGCGAAGAGGAGGAAACTCTCCTTTGTGATGATTGAGTAGAATGAGTTTGATTTACAATTGCACCTGTTGCTTGTAATACATTAGGACTTGAATAATGTATAACCGCAGCTGTTATGGAGTTTGATTCTGTAGATATTTCAGTTTCAGGTTGAATTTGTATAGTATCTTGAAATTTATTAGATTTCCCTTGTTTTACTTGTATTTCTGTTTCTTTTTTAACTTCTTTTCTAGCCTTTTTAGCTGCCTTTTTTCTTTCCTTTTGAGCACTTTTTGTAGTTGTTTCTTGTAAATAACGTTCCCAGTAAGTATAATCATAATAATATTTACGTGGTCGGGCTGCTACCCTTTGTGAAATAGAAGAAGTATCTGTAATTATTTCTGATATTTCACCACTTCCATTAGTACGAGAAGGAGTAATTATAGGAATATCAGTAGCAATTAAGTGCTGCGCCTCCGCACGAGCTTCAGGTGTGCAACATTCTAAAAGAAGATCTACAACAGATTTTCTCCCAGTAAGAGAATGCGAAGGAGAAGGTGTAATTGTACGTTGTGTATTATTATTATTATTATTATTATTATTATTATTATTATTATTATTATTATTATTATTATTTGAATTAATTATTTCTTCTTCATAACATTCTTGTGTATTAGCCAAGGGAGTATGTGGGTATGGGGTAGATCGACCTTCTCTTGATTGCTCCAATAATGGAGATGATAAAGTTATATTTATATTATTTTTATTTCCCTCTTCCTCTTGTAAATTATCTTCTTGTTTTGATTGAAATGGAGAATTAAATTGCCGTAATGGAGTTTGTATTTGTGAACGTAATGTTACAGGTCGAGGTATTGAAAATGTATTTTCAATTCTATTCATAACATTTATAACTTCTCTAGGTGGAGGTGAAATAGATCCTTGTGAAATAGATATTGTTTTATTTTTTTCTTCTGTTATTTCGTGTATTTGTGGAGTTGGAGAATATCTTTTGGGAACTTCAGAGGGAAGTGGGGTGTGGGGCTCTTGTATTAGTGGAGTATATTGTGTTGGTAACTCACCTGAAACTAAAAGTAAACTTCCACGTCTTCGTGAGAGGCCTCGGGGTTGTTGTATTTGTTTTTGTATTTGTTGTTCTTTTTGTTTTTGTAATTCTTGTTGTTTTTGTGAATTTAACATTTTCATTTCTCGTCGTGTGGCTTCTAATAATTTATAAGTATCAGGTAATTGTAATGTAGGAGTTTCAGGGGCACTTATACATTCATGAAATAACTGAGATTGTGGGGCACTATCTATTTCTAAATTTATATTTGTTGCTGGAATATATTCTTCTGCAGTAAGAATAGGAAGACTATTTTTTAATAATTCTGAATTATTATTATTATTATTATTAAAATTTTTTTCTTCTTCTTCTTCTTCTTCACAATCAAAATTTAACTGACGTGGTTCATCACTGGTATTAAATTCTTTTTCAGAATCTTCTGTTGTAGTTGAACTACATTCATAGGCATGTGAAGTAAGAGCTGATATTCCTGTAATTTCTGTTTCAAGAATAAGAGTTGCTTCAATAGTAGTTTGAGTAGTTTCTACAAATGATGAAAGTTCTTTATTATTTTCTTCTGTAGAAATATGTTCTTTTTTTTCTTCTTCACAAATTTCATTATTAGATATAATAACTTCTTTATTATTTTCTTCTCTAGAAGTATTAGGTAATGTAGTAGTAATAATAATATTACTTTCATCATTCATAATTGTACCAGTAGGAATAGAAATATTTTCTTTTTTTTCTTCTTCACAAATTTTATTATTAGATATAATAACTTCTTTATTATTTTCTTCTGTAGAAATAATAGGAGTTAAAATAGATTTTCTCTTAGGTGAATTAATAATTTCTGAAATAGGAGAATTTATTTGATTCATAGATGTTAATTCTGCTTCTTCTTCTTCTTTATTATTATTATTAATATTATCATCATTATTTGTTTCAATTCTTTGAGGTTCTTCTTCTACATGAGTAAGAGATAAAGAAGAAACTCTCTCTAACCCAGTAGAACAACATCTAGTATCTCTAGTATTTGGTAAAATATTAATTTCTTTTTTATTTTCTGTAGTACTTGGTGGAAGAGGTGAAATAGAAATACTTGCAATAGTAGAACGTCTTTGAGGAGTACGGGGTAAACGAAATTCACTTATTCGAAATGAAACAAGATCTTCTTCTGCTATTTCATTTTCTTCTGAAATATTTTCTTTTAAATCTAAAGAATGATGTTCTACACCATGAGGTAAAGCAAACTCACTCATAGAACATGATACTTCCTCATTCATAATTACATCTCCTTCTTTATTTTTGGGAATAAGAACTTCAATAGGAATATTAGAATTATGCTCTTTATTTAATATTGTATTAGTATTTTCTGATGATGATAATAATAATAATAATTCTTTTGTTTTTGGTGGTGTTGGTGTACGTGATTTAGATCTTTTAACAGGTGAAATACTTTTTTTAGTAGGAGATCTACTAGACATAAATGGTGTTCGCTTCTTTTTCTCTATAATAGATATATCTTTATTATTATTATTTTTAATATTATTAATAATAATATTATCATTGGGTCGTGGAAGTCGAGCACGTTTCATGCGTGTATTTATCTCTGATGTAGATCGTGAACGTTTGTTTCCTCGTGATTGTAATGAATAAGAAGAAAATGAATTTATTTCTTTTGAATGTAAAACAGGTACCGGTGATGCTACACGTGAATTATTATTATTATTATTATTATTATTAGGTGAATCACGATATGACTTTGCACGTGCCATTGAACCTATGCGTGATTCTCCTCCTCTCAAACTTATTCCTGTTCTTTTACTTATATTATTATTATTATTATTATTATTATTATCTGCATTTATATCCTCTGTTGTTGTTGTGGTTGTTGTTTTTGTATTTATTAATTTCTTTGGGGCAGGTGGAAGTAATAATCGTCGACTACGCTCTCGACTCTTAGGACGTGATCTTGAATTCACTGCAGTTATTTTAGATTGTGAAAGCGCGCGAGGTACAGGTGAGACAGATCTACTCATACTTTTCATATTATTATTATTATTATTATTATTATTATTATTATTATTTCTACTTCCAAAATGCATGACTGGGGGCCTATTACTTTCTAATTTTAATAATTCCTGACGCCGCCGCAGGGCCTCCTCCCGGTGTCGCTGCTGCGAGTGAGTTTCTAACAAGAAACGATGCGGGGGGGCCTCCTCAGGATTCATTTAATTTAATTTTAGTGAGAGTAAGTCTTAAATAATTATCTAATATTTATAAATATATATATATGTATAGAGGGAGTGAGAGAGAAAGAAAGAAAGAAAGATAAGTTAGGGTAGTTGGTAGCAAGGAGGAAAAAAGAATAAATTTATTTTAAATCATTAAAAAAAAAAAATGAAACATATATATATATATATATATAGATTGCATATGAGAAAAAAAAAAAAAATAATAATAATAATAATATTAATAACCACAATTATTTAATTCATGATGAAGCAAAAGAACAAAAATGTTCATACAAAACAAAAGTTATAACTAATCTTGGAACTGTTTGAAGAAAAGAAGGAATAATACCTCGATACATACCACGAAATCCATATTTTCTTAAAATAAGTGAAGTAGATTGTAACAGAGAAATATATTGTACATTCCCACATCGACTTCTATGATCTTGTAAACGTGTTTTAAGAACTTGTATAGGATGGGCAAAAATAGTAACAAATGTCTTTGCAAGAGTAGAACATAAACATATTTCATATGTATTTAAACTTTCACGTGAAGTATAATAAAGACGATATGATTTAAGAGTTTCATATAAAGGAAAATTTAAAGCATTAGGTAAACCAAGAAGAATTTGTGCTGATAAACCTCTCCAAAGTGATAAAAAACCATCACTTTGAATCGCAAGAGTTATACCTCGTATAAAAGATAAATATTTTTCATTATTTTTACTATTATAATTATGACGTTTCACATTTTCTTCAAGTTGCATTCTAGTTTTAATTAACCAAATTGGATTACACACAATCGCAGAAGAAGAACTCGCAATACCAGAAATAAATACAGAACGTATAAAATATTCTATTCTTTTATTTTTTTCATCTTTTGGTATCCATATTTCACTTATATTACATAAAAATCGATAAAGAAACATATAAACTCCCCAAGCCATTACAGAACCTAAAACGGCAATATGACATCCACGAAATAATGCTTTTATTCCTTCTTCATTATAAATAGTAAATAAAGCTTTTCGAATAGAATGATAAGTTTGCCCGTTATGTTGTCTATGAATAGTTCCATCTTGAGAAATAAATCGCATTTTAACAACATCTATTGGGTATAATAAAATAGTACTTATAGCTCCAGCAGCTTGTGTTGCAAGTGTATGTGTGATAGTAGAAATAGGTTTTTTTTGTTTATTTTTATTTATATTTTTATGTAATAAATTTGGGCTATTGTTTTCTTTACTACTAGTAGTAAGAACTGTCATTTCTTTTTTTTTTTTCTTTTTTTTCTTTTAGGTAGTTCCTACTTAATTTTTTTTTTTTTTTTTTTTTTTAGGCCTATGTTTTCGAGGTCTATATTGTAAGACTATAAATATATAAATATATAAGCTATTGACTCTTTTTTTTTTTTTTTTTCCTCCCAAGAGCTTTAATGCAAAGAAAAAAAAATTGTTTTAACAGTCTTTATAAGAAAAACAAAAAAAAAAAAAAAAAGTAAAAAATGAGGAAGTAATAATATATATATATATATATATTTTTTCAAACCCTTAACCTTTCCATCTTTAGAAGAATTTAAAACAAACATCAAGAATTAATATAAAAAAGAAATAAATAAATAAATAATAAAGACAGATAATAATATCACAGAATCACCCTATTCCCCAATGTTGATGTATTTCTCTCACATATATATATATATTTTTTTTTTTTCCTTTTTGTTTTCTTTAATCCTCTTTCAATTAAGACATATACAATCTCAAAGTGAGAGAGAGAGAGATAGGGGAAAAATCAACAAGAGAAAAAACAGCAAAATAAAGCCAAACGAATAAAAAAAATTTTTTTTTTTTTTTTCTTATATAAATATATAAATAGATAAGTTTAGTTTTTTTTTTTATTTATTATTATTTTTTTTTTTTTTTTAAGTCATAATAAGAAAGATAAAAAAAAAAATTAGCGAATATAAAATGTTTTAATCTCTTCTTTTTAGATTCCTTTCTTTTTAAAGAAAAAGAAAAAGAAAGAAAAAAAAAAAATCACACAAACACAAACAGACACATACACACAAACACACACACAAATATCCCATTATATATAAATATTTAATTTATATATAGCGTGATGAAATAGCTAATGTTTTTTCATATAAAACAAAATATGTTACAGTTCGTGGAAGTGAATGCACTAATGAAGAGCAAAGTCCCCGCATCATTCCCTGTGGTCCTTCTCTTTTTAATATCGTAAAAACTGTATGACGCACATTTGTATATTTAATTTCACCAGTATTCCAGCGTTGATCTTGTAATCGTATTTTTAACATCATAATAGGATGAGATATTACAATTAAAAGTGCTTTCGTTACTCCTGAGCAAAGTGTTGATTCTATCATACTTAATTCAGTACTTCTTAAAACGTCTTCTTCTTTTCCTCCTCGAGTTTTTAATATAACTCCTTTAAATAAATCATACGTAGGAATATTTAATGAATTTGGAAAAACTAACGTTAACTGCAAAGAAGATCCTCGCCATAGTGAACGAAATCCTGTAGTTTGTAAAATATAAGTTAAACCTTTACGAAATGTGACATAATTTTTAGACAAATTTGCATCCTCAATTTGCATTCGTGATTTAATAAACCAAATAGGCGATGATATTAATGTTGCTGTTAAACTTGCCATTAAAGATACTCCAGCTCGCCCATAATATGAAGAAATATCACTAAAATTACAGAAAGATCTATACAAATACATATAAATTCCCCACGACGTCATAGCGCCTAAAACGGCAATATGACATCCACGAAATAATGCTTTTATTCCTTCTTCATTATAAATAGTAAATAAAGCTTTTCGAATAGAATGATAAGTTTGCCCGTTATGTTGTCTATGAATAGTTCCATCTTGAGACATAAATCGAATTCGCAAAGTATCAAATGGGTAAAATGTCATAGTACTAATAGCAGAGGCAAGTTGTGAAGAAAATGTATGGGAAATAGCAGAGGAGGATTGAATTATTTTTTTTTCATTATTCGTGTTTGTAATAATATTATTATTATTATTATTATTATTATTTTGTGGGAATCCTATATTATTTTTTTTAACGTCATTGGATAGTGAAGAAGTTGAACTAAATAAATTAATTGACATTCTGTTATTATCAAAACTCAATCCGAGGTTTCTATAATGAGAGGAAAAAAAAAAAGGAATAATATTAAAATAATAATAATAATAAATACAAATAAAAAAAAAGACACAATATAATAGCATACATATATATATATATATGGATCTATTTTTTTTTTTTTTTTTTTTCTGGGGGCTTTATCATCATTAAATATATATAATAATTAGTTATATATTTTTTAAAAATTTCTCTGTATATAATTTTGTATATATATATATATATATATATATATGTGTGTGTATGTGCCCAACATGAATTAAAGCACTTAAAAAAAAAATATATATATATATATTGAGAGAAATAAGTGTTTAAAGAGTGTATGAAACACACAAAATAAAGTAAATAAAACAAATATTATATATAATTACCTTCCTTCAGCAAAATTTCTCACACAACAGCAATTTCACTTATATTATTCTCACCCTTAAAAGAAAGAATAAGCCAACATAATACAAGCACAACAAATAATAATAATAGTAGAAACAACAATTTTAATCGACCCAATACACAGACACACTATCTTATTCTCTACTTCTTCTCAAAATTAAAAAGAAAAAAAAAAAAAAAAAAAATTCGTCGCGAATATCTCTGTTTAATAATATTAATAATAAATCGTAAAACGTAAAAAGAAGAAGAAAAAAAAAAAAAAAAATCAGCAACAGAAACAGAAACAGAAACCAAACAGAAAAGTACCAAAACATAGTTTAGATTTTAGATTAGGTTAGACTCACACAACCAAACAAAAAGAAAGAAAATATATATATATATATATTATTTATTTTATTTATTATTTTATTAAATATTTATTGAGAGTTAAACACAAAAGAGTGAGGTGGGTCTGTAGAGAGAGCTGCAAAGCCTGGAATTGTTTCCTCCTCTGCTTGTAATCTATTTTCTTCCTCCGCCCCCCATACTTGTACTTCAATTAAAAAATCTGCAAATCTTCTTCTAAATTTCTTTTCATCTTGATATGATTGATAGGCACTATTTACAAATTCTGTAATTAAACTTGGAGTAAGTGTAGGAATAATAGAAAGATTTTCAAGTAAGAAATTTTGTACATCATTTTTACCTAATATAGGAGTATGCATAGGAAACATATCAGAAACTTTAAATAATTTCATTAAAATACTACAGTGATAATCAAATCCTGCAGCATGAAGAGAATCCATTGCAGCTACAAGTACTTCAACAAATATTCGTTGCATAAAAGAAGTAAAAAAAGCTTCTACTAATTCTGAATTTGCAACATTTGTTAGGAAAGAATCTAATGTTTTTAATCCTGTTTCCATTACTTCAAACTCTGTATGTTTAATTACCCATAACATTCCATTAATAACATCTTCTTTCGTAGAAGCATAACTTAAAAATGCATTAAAACAATGTGTATTTAACGCTTGAATTAATTTAAACAAATTCACACGAAACTCTGGATAATCTTCTATATTTACACTTATCATTGCAACCGTTGTATCAAATGTATGATCTAATATTGCCGCACAATCCCCACTTAATCGAGAACTTAATTTATTAATACAAGCTGTAACTAAAGCCATAGCTCCAGCTTCTTTCATTATTGGTAATGAATCTCTATAATCTTCTAACACCACAGATAATATACTTGGCATACAATTAGTGGCCACAAAATCACGTTCTTCTGTGTTATCAACAAATTTTTCAAATATTTTTAATATTTCTTTTTTTGCTAAACGAAGATAACGGGCCTCTTGTTGCTCCATAGCACGTTGGCCAAGTTCTGATAATAATGTGTTTTGTGCTGTAAAGAAAGTTCGGTAAAATCCATGTAAATCCCAAATAATAATTCCCATTTCACTTATAAATGAATTTCCACATGTTGAGGCAATACTACTAAAAATACGTAATGTATGAATTAATTCCATCATACTTGAAAAATCACGACAAAATAAAGCACCTTGTGCTGCAGCACGTTCTGTGATATTTTTAAAATTTGTATTTGCATCTCGGAGAAATAAACTTAATAACATCGCTTGTTTTTCAGGAGTTTCACTACTCACCATACACCCTGCTGCAGCAAAACATGTATGTGTTTGTTGAGGTTGTAATAAAGAAGTTATTTCCGTCCACTTTTCTGCGAGTTCCTCTGCAAGTGATGTTTTACAATTTTTAACTTCTACAAATTTATCTGGAACTTGTGAGGCAAGTTTCATTAACGTATCCACTGCCATCTCTTGCACACCTGGAAATAATTCTTTCATAAATTCAATAATTTTACGTACAACAGTTCGTAAAAAGTTTTCACGCTTGCGAAGATAACGTGGGTATTGACCTACAACAAACATAATATTACTTGCAATTACCGCACGATTTTCTTTTCCCTGCATTTCCTTACAAAGATCAAGTAATCCTCGAATAATAACAACAAACAAAGTCATATCTTGTTCTTCAGGTAATGCAACAGAAACAGCCCCAACAGCCCAAGATAAAGTACTACAATTTTGCCAACTCCACTCACTACGATCTAATTGTTTTTGCATTAATCCTGTCATAATTTGTTGCGTATCATTTGGGTCTAAGTTTGTTAAAAATATTAAAGCCTCTCGCATAAGTTTATAAAGTTGTAATCCTTCAACATTTCTCATATGCTCACGTCGTAATTCCCCGTCTTCTTCTACAATAATAACTTCTTCAGGTTTTGCCATTTTTTTAATAAGAACAAATCTAACATTACTTAATGTAGAGGCAAGTTTTTTATGAAGTGGACTAGGAGCAGGAGAACGAACTAATTTTTCTCCTAACCACCACCAATATTCTACACAAGATTTAAAAAGTTCTTTATTATCAATATGACTCATTCCTACAAGCATTTGATGTGCAGATATAAGTAAAATATCATCATAAATAATTTTTTTTAAATATTGTTTTAAAAAACCTATAATAAGTAAATTTAACTCATTTACAAATTCTTCATTTGCATCACTACCCATTTCATAAAAATTAACTATTCGACCTTCAATAGAAGAATGAGAAGTTGGAAGAATATTTACAATATTATTAAATACTGTACGAAATACACGAACTACTATTTGAGATTGAATATCTCCTATAGATCCTTCTTCTATTTTAAGTGAAGATACTACAGTTAAACATCTTACAGCAGTACGGGCAACACCGGAGTCACCAGAAACAAGACTTGCAATATACATTAATACTTCTTCATTAAATACAAGATCAGGTTCCATCCAAGATAAATATTTTTCAAGACATTCTAAATCTGTTTTTAATAATATTTGATCATTCGTACCAAGAACAGATAAACAAAGTTTTAAAATTAAACGACAATCACCTTTTAAAGCTTCTTTTTTTCTTTTTAACCAAATAGAAGTTAGTGTTTTTTCACTAAATTCAAAAATTTCCTCCCCAACAAGTCGAAGAAGATTTAAATTATTTTCTATAAGAGGTTCATTAGGACCTGCACTAGAACATATTTCTGAAATAAAAGTAGGCCACCGTACAGGCCATTCTCTTTTTGCAATATTTACTAACGCACTATTCATTTTAGTTAAAAGTGCTTTATTACTACGAATACTCATAAAACTTTTACATTCACCAACAATAAGAGAAACTATAAAACTTCGTATTTCCTCACATTGCTCTCGTGTAAAGGTATTCCAGCGATGTAAAATAGCATCTTCTAATACTTGCATTGCAAAAAAACGTGTCATTAAATTTGTTGAATTTGTAAGTAAAGGTCCTACATGAAGGAAAGCTTCAGGGTTTTCTTTAAATGTTGTTAATATCTCCTGCGCTCGCATTATTTCTTGTGGGGAGCCTGAAGAAAGATATTGCACCAAATGATCAAACTCTTGAACATTTACAGGTTTACTGAGATCAAGTAAAGCCTCCATTATGATTATTATTATTATTTATTTATTTTTTTTTTTTTTTCTTTAATAAATAATAAAAAAAGATTTTTTATTATTTTTATTTTATGATTATTAATTCTTCAAATAAATAAATAAATATATATATTTTCTCTTTTTAATTTTTTTTTTTTTTTCTTTTAAAAAGTTTTTAATAATTCTGAGGAAAAGCAAAATACCGGAAAAAAAAAAGGAAAACTGAAATAAAGAGCGATCCAAACAAAAGAAGGAAAGTCCAAAAGCCAAGCAATATAAGATATCAAGAATCCACCTTTATAAAAAAAAAAAAATAGCAAAAATAAATTTAGAAATTAATTAATGTTCTTGATGCACAATACTATCTAAAACGTTGTTCTTTATTTTTTATTGTTCTCTAATTACTCCCTCTTTTCTTATATATTTTTTTTTTATAGATGGGTATTAAAAACAAAGACACATACAAAAGAAAAAAAAAAAGAAAAAAAGGGAGGGGGGGTAGGGGAAAAAGACATATAGAAGTAGATGAATAAAAAATACTAACAAAGTACAATATGCAATATCAAAGGTTATAAAGACATTTAACTTTAATAGAAAGGCTAATAATAATAATAATAATAATAATAAATGGAATTAAAAAAAAAAAAAAAAAACTTTTTTTTTTTGTTCTCTGTCTTAATTTTAAACCCTAAAAAAAATTATATATATTTATTAATAAAAATCAATAGTAATAAAAATAAAGTGTTTCTCTTTTTTTTTTTTTTCTTTTTCTTTATTAGATTTTTATAAAGGATTTAGCAATTATTTTATTTATTTTTTTTTTTCTTCATGGGTTACTAGGAATTCTTTTGCCCTTTTAAACCTTCGTGAAAACCACGAATTTACTAACCTCACGCAATATATACATGTATATATATATATATATAAATATAAAAAAAAAAAAAATTTTTTTTTCTGTTTTTTTTGTATTGTATGCGTATACATCGCTTCTTTTTTTTTTTTAATTTTTCAATTTCCTTTAATGATTTCTCATTTTTTTTTTTTTTTTTTCTTTTAGGTTGTGAATTTAAATAGCAATAAAAAGCCTTTAAAAATGAATAATATTTTAAAGCGCCATGCATTTTCAAAATCCTATAAATAAATATATATATATATTTTTTACTACTTAAGCACACCTTAAATACATATCGAGAGACACAAAGTCAATTTATATTTTCAGTAAATAAATAAAAAAACCCATATATATATATATATATATATATTTTTTTTTTCTTTCTTTCCTTTATGTTAGTAGAAATGCTCCACATCCTTCATCAATTGCCTGACGTAATTTTTGCTCCATTTGCTCCTTACTTTCATACGCTGGAAGTTTTAAATAATTTTGACACGTCATTGCTGAAGGTAACTGATCTTGCTCTCGTACTTTACTATCTGAAGATGTTTTACGTACAATTGTAAACTTTGGACGTAAACTTGCAAGTCCACCCACAGGAAGATACGCAGAGCCTGTGAGAAAAAGAAAAAATCGATGCTGCTCCTCTGCATTAAAAGAAGTTATAATTTCAAATAATTGTCTTACATGTTTACTCCCCATTGTATACCCATGATCTGCTTGGCAATGTGTATCTAATTCTTCCATTGTAATTAATGTGCTGCGGCCGTGAATAGTTTCATGTAATTCTGAAATTGTTAACATGCGAAGAGCAAAAAGAGGAATATAATCATGAAATCCTACACGTAATGCCTTCACAGCCCGTTCTACACCTGTACGAAGTATAAAAGTTGTGACTAAATCACAATATTCTAATATATTATTAGAAGTTACAGGAATATTATTTCCACCAGGTTTTAATTCAATAACTTCATCCCCAGGAACTGTGAAATCTAATCCTAATTCTTCTATTGTACAGGATTTATTAGTTCCAGGTAAAATAATTGTTTTAGAATTATTTCGAGCGGCGTGAGAGAGAGAAAGCATAAAGGTACCAAGAGATTCACTAATATCTGTTAAATCATAAATACTACACTCATCCCCACGAAGCATTTTAAGTAAAACAGGAGATAATGAAATTGAAAGAATTCTTTTATCCAATAAAGCTCTTGCTAAAAATCTTCCTAAAAATAAAAAGAAAGGTTCAATACGATCAAGTTCAGATGAATTAGGATTTAAAGGAATTGGATATACTCCTTTTTGTGGTCTATAATATTTTTCATCCGGTATTTCATCTGTTCTTCGCCATAAACGAAGATTTGTTTCTCGTAATTCATCTGAAACAAGAGTATAAAATTCATTTGTAGGTCCTGTTCCACTTCCATTTTCATTATAATATTCAAATTCTAAAACTACTGATCCACTTATACGTTCTTTTCCTAATATTTTTAAAGCACATTTTAATGCTTTATCTCGCCAAACACGTTTCTTTTCACGATGCAGACGATATGATCTTGTAAATTGATGATCTGAATTTAAAGAATCTCGAATACCATATTTTTCCATATTTTCTTGCATTTGAACTAAAGAACGAACAGTTCCACAAAAACTAACTTCAAATAAAAATTTTCTTGTTGCTGTTGTAAATAAAAAATTACAATCATGTGCAAGATTTACTGCCCATGTTGTAAGATGTTGACCTGCAAGAAGAAGATTAGAACAATGTCTCATAGCTTTATTATTTAATTTATGATGAATAAATTCACTTAATGAAGTAGAAGGAGACCAAATATCTGTACCAATAAAATTTTCTCCAGATGTTCCTATATATTTTAATAATTCTGACCAATTACGAAGAGCTTCATATATTGTACCTAATAAAATTAAAACATCCTTTTGGGCAACAGTAAGAAATTTATTACTTGCTGGAAATTCATGGTGTAAAGCACGCATAACATCAATAACTGCAGGAGGACGAATATCTTCTGAAGGTTTTTTAATAATAATAGGATCAGAAGGTGAACCAACTGAAAAATTAAGAAGTGTACTTTCCATTTTATATTCAGGACCATATGGAACTGTACTATAATGTAATGTAATATATTCTCCTGATCCAAGTTTAGATTCTTCAAAGATAGCTAAAAGTTGTTGAGTAGTTTTATTTTCAGTATTATTTCCCTTTTTCTTAGTAGATGTTGTTGACTTTGATGATAAAGATGAAGATGTTTGTGATGAATTTCGAAATTGTTGTAAAACTTGTAAAATAGTCATTGAAGGTGGGAGAACATGATTTTCATAACGAAGATAAACTCGTGGTGGTGTCTTTGCACGAGAAGATTTTTTGCTTTTTGATAAAACTTCTGTTGTATTATCTTCTTTTCCTAATTCTGGAAAAATTTCTTCAACTTGATCTTCACTTTCTACTCGTCGCCTACTCATAGCACTTTCTATACCTCCAGATAATAAATTAACAGAAACAAATGACATTAATGCTTCCATATTTGTTAATGGTTCAACACTTACTGCTACTTCACGTCTCTCACTTGTTGAACTTCCCTTTGTATTACTATTACTTGTATTATTAATATTATTATTAGTAGTAGTAGTAGTATTATGAGAAGTATGTGTATTAGATACTGTGAGAGTTGAACGTGATGAAGTTATAGATGTATTTGTTGTAGCTCCAGTAATATTTGTTGAATTATTATTTGTATTAGTCGTTGTTGTAGTAGTTGCTGTTGAAGGAATTGTTGTAACACGTGTAGGACGTTTTGAAGAAGTTTCTTTTGATGTAAAAGTAGAACTACTATTATTATTATTAGTATTATTTCCTGTTGAAGTTCTTTTTAAAGTTACACTTTTAGTTGAAGTAGAATTATCAGAAGAATGTGGAACAAGACGTAATGGAATTTGAACATGAATACTTTTTACTTCACCAAAACTAGGAGCACGAAATTGATCTAAATGTGATAAAACTGTTTGAAGATGACGAATAAATCTTGTTAAAGCACAAGGAGCATTTGGAACTTCAATTGCTAAAGTTTTTATAAAAGAAATTATAACATTTATATCATTAACACGTGTTAAAGTTTCTCTTAATTCATGTAATAAATTACTTGATGAAAGTTCAAATGAAGTTGTTTCTTCAAGTATAGATAATCTTAATTTATTAAAAGCTTCTTGTAATTGACCATCTTGCATTAAAGAAACAACTTCTAAAAGACGTAAATTACGAGTTTCTTCATTAATTGTAGGAAACATACTAAGAATACTTTTTGCTTCAGATATAACAAGTTCACGCCAATCAGAAATAGTATTTAGACGTTCAATTAATGGTTTTTTATCAGCTCCTCGTTCATTATTATTATTATTACTACTACTATTTCGACGTGTATTCATTTGACTCATTTGATGATGTTGTACCTTTGATAAAGCATTTGTTACACCTTCTCTAACAAATGCAGACATATAATTATTATTTAATTTTTCAAGAAGTTTACGACATAAAGGCATTACTTGAACATTTAAAGTTAAACTAGTATCTGTCATTGCAGCTACAATCATTTCACATACAGCAGCTTCTGAAAGACCACAATTTATTAACTGTTCAGGAGTTGCTAAACAAATTGCTCTGTAAATAAAAGCTAAACAATGATTTCTTACAAGATGTGTCTCTGATTCATTACAAAATGCAACCATTCTAGGAAGACCTGTTAAAATAACATCAAGTAAATGTGGATTTTGTTTATACATCATTTCTCGTTCTGTATTAAGAGTATCTTCTGTAGTTTCTTTTGTTTTTGTAGGTGGAGTAGATTTTTTAACTTCAGGAATTACATCCATCACATCACAAAAAGTATGCTGTGGTGATCCTCCAGTGTGTTCCTCCCAATTTACTAACAAACACTGACCACAAAAATCAATATTTGAACATTTATTACAATGAAACCAATCTCCTGGTTTTAATGATTTATCACAACTATCACAAATATGAGGAGAACCAAATTTTGTAAAATTAATATTTTTTTCTATAGGAATACCTTCTTCTAAGATACGGGCCATAATTTCCTCATGTGTATAGGCTTCATCTATTTCATCATCTTCTTCATCCTCATCCTCATCACCATAATTATTATTATTATTATTATTATTATTATTATTACGCGAAGAAGAAAACATAAATCCTTTACTTTGCCATAATCCACGAGGACGTTCTGTAAGTAATTCTGTTAATATTTCTCCTTTCGCCAAATATCCTTCAATTATTTTAGGTAATAAACTTGAAAGTGCCACACATACACTTTTTGTTTGCTCCACCGTAAGTCTTTTTTCTCTTGAGGCACTTCGTAAATTAGGATCCACTTGAAATGAACCAACTAATAAAGGAGGAGGAGAAGAAGAAGTTTGTCCTTGCAACATTGGACTTGAATCAGGAGATTGTAATAATTGTAATTGTTCTGTACTGCGTGCTGTAAGTGTGAGTAAAAACTCAGCAAGTCCAGTTTCAATAACTCTTTTTGTAACTTCTGTACTATAGGCAACAGCAGCTCCAATAAGAGCGAGAGTAACATTAAATGTATTCTCCGACACATCATTTTTATTAAGCGTCGTTAATAGGGAAAATGAAATATTTCCAAAAGCTTTCGCAACAAGTTCTGATTTAGAACGTACTCCAAGAATAATTCTATAAATGCAGGTAATAGCTTTTTCAGATATTTTACTATCATCATGATCAATACGGGCATGAATTTCATCTAAAGAATCTTCTAATCGATTAAATGTTGAAATATCAACTCTTCGACACATAGAGGCAACACTTGCCCAAGCTTTACGTTGTGAAGAGGAACTGAAAAAATCAATATGAACTAAAAGTGCTTTAACTCCACCATTTTGTAATCCCATTACGGCTCCATTAGGATTTTGAGTAATTTTTTCAATACATGTAAGACATTGTTCAGAAACTTCAATATCTTTTACTTCAAGTAAATGTTTTAAAACAGCTTCTACACCTCCTTCAGATCCTAAAACATAAACAGTAGAATTTATTGCATCTACCATATAAGTTAATGCACGTGCTGAAAATAACATTAAATCAGCATTATGTTCTTTACCCAAACATTTTAATAAAAGGGGAACAAATACATTTGGTTGTATAGAAGCAATAGTAAGAGATGTCGACATATTAAGCAAATTACAAAGTTCTAATAAACCTGTTATTTGACGTCCTTCATCATCACTAGCAATATTATCTCGTGTTACTGACATTTCCTTCATGGTCTTTCGTTGTGAGACGTTTCTCTCTGCATCCATAACAAGATGACTGAGAAAATGTTCCATTATACGTGTGTATTTTCTTTTTTTTTTTTTTTTCTTTTTCTACTTTTTTTTTTTTTCTTCCGGTTTATTTCTTTTCCCACGCTTAACAGGAGTGAACTTCACTTTTTTTTTTAAATAATTTTGTTACTAATTTTTTTTTTTTTTTTCTTTCCTGTTTTTAGGAGGGCTTTGGTTTTATTATTGTTATTACTATTTTAGTTTTATTATTATTATTATTATTATTATTATTATAATTATTATAATAATATTATTTTTTTTCTTCCTTCAAAACAAAAAAAAAAAAAAAAAAAAAAAAAAAAAAAAAAAAAAAAAAAAAAAAAACAATAATAATAATAATAATAATAATAATAATATGTATTTATAAAATATTTCTAATATGTCAGAAAACAACAATTTCATTCCATGAGAAAAAAAGAAGGGGAGAAAAAAAAAAATAATAATAATAATAACAATAAAAATAAATATTTTTTTTACAACTTTTTTAGTTATACAAGAAGAAAAAAAAAAAAAACTAAATAAATTACTACAATATTGCGCTTAAAAAAAAAAAAAAAAAACCCAAAAAAAAAAAAAAAAAAAAAAAAAAAAGTGTATTACATTTAAAAAAAAAATACACTAATAAATTTTAGATATTTATATACACTAACCTTTTTTTAATTATTTTGTTCTCTCTATCTATCGAATCAATAAAACACATATAACCTTTTATTTTTTGTCACTATAACTATTACTACTACAGTTAAATTCCTTTTTTTACCTCGTTTCCCCCCTTCCCACACCCCCACACCCTTGAATAAGTAAATAAAATAAAAAATACCCCGAAAAATCCCCCACTACTATTACTATTACTATAATAATAATAATTATTATTATTATTATTATTCAATTCCCTTCGCCGCCTCCGCCGCCTGCTCCCGACGTATTTTTCGCATAATTTGATAATGCCAATTCTTATTAAATCCCTTCGCCTCCGCTGCTTGAAACTCCTCTCGAGCTCTCACTTCTCCTATTTCAGACACACCCCACGCGGGCACTCTTTCTTAGGCCAATTAAACACAAAAGGGCCGTAAATGTAACGTTTCCAAAACTTCACCTCCCCATCGCGTCTCGCGTGATTTCTTCTTAAAACATAAATTGAACGATCATACGACTCGGCACTCCAATCAAGCCAAGAGAAGAACGCCTTGCCAGCTTCACTAGTTGGACGATCACAGTAGCGTTTAAAGTAAATATCTTTATCAAGGAGTCATTGATAGTGACACATACAACTGTCATCGTATTTAATATCTTCAATCCCGACTAATCCTCCGCGACTGTAGTAGGAGTAGACTTCCATCATAGTGGAGGGGGGATTTGATAGAGAAGATACATCACGACAAAGGGAATCCACGCGGTATCAAATCCAGTCATATTTATTTATTTTTATTTTTATTTTATTATTATTTGGCCTATCAAGAATTAAAAAATAAATAACAAGAATCACAACTACAAAAAGTGAAAAAAAAAAAAAAAAACTTGTAGGAAACCCAATTACTTATATATATATTTTTTTTTACTATTACTATTAGTAAATATATTCAAAAAGTAAGAAAAAGAGAAAAGGAAAAGAAATATAGCAGTAATTCACAGACACGTCTATGTTACAAGAAATAAAAACAATAACCCCAAAAAAAAAAAAAAAGATTCCATATTTCTCTTTCATACTTTTTTTTTTTTTTTTGCTCTTTTTCTCTCTCTATCTCTCTCTATCTTTTTTTTGTTGTTATTGTTTTTGTTTCCTTCAATTTTTTCTTTTTTTTTTTTTTTTCTTTAAACGCCAAAACTTCACATAGATAGATATAAATAAATAAATAAAAAGTAGACTACGCCTCTAAGCCTACAATATCCACAATTGTACTTCCACGAATAACAGTAGTACCGAGTGCCATTTTTTCTTCACCGTTGCCATTTTGCACATGATGACTTTCATCATTAGCATCAAAGAGAACAATACTCATAAATTGATCAACTCCCCTTAATTCACCAGAGATGGAGCGGCCACCTTGAAGTTTTACCATAACTCGCTTTTCCATAAAGTAATTTAAATTAGGGAGACTTTTCTTTGCAGGCATTTTTTTTTTTAATTATTATTATTATTTTTTTTTTTTTTAATTTTATTTGTTTGGGTTTGGAATCTTATTATGTAAAGGGTGAAATTAAATTATTGAAATGTGGAAAATATAATTATACGTGTTGGTAGTAATTAAATATAGGGTGCTTGCTATTATTAAGATGATATTATTTATTTCACTTATAATTTTATCCTCCCTTACGCCGTTTCTTCTACGGAGAAAACTATATTAAAATAATAATAAAGATGGGGGGGGGAAAAGAAGCACATATATGTAAAAATAACAAATAATTAAAATAATAGATTAATAATAAGATAACAAAAAAAAAAAAAACAAGAAAAAAATCAATAATAGTAATAATGGAAGGATTAGGTAACAACCATAGACAACAAGTAAACATTTCATATCATACATAGCCTGCAAATGAAATTGACAGGAGTTTTTTAAAAAAAGAAAAAAAAAAAAGAAACGGTATTTTTTTTTTTTTTGCATTTCTGTTTTTTTTTTCTTTTTACAACAGATAATTCCTTTTTTTTTTCCATTCTTCTCTTTCTCTTTCTCTTTCTCTCTCTCTCTCTATAGATAAATAATAGCAAACAGCTAACTTTATTGGGATTGCTATCATTTTTTTTTTTTTTTTCTAAAATCAAATATTATTCAAGCAGGATTCTTTTTTTTTTTTTTTAAGTAATCTTGGGAGTAGTTTGAGGAGTTTTAATTTTTAAAAAAAGATAAAAAAAAAACAAAAACAACTGAAGCTCTACATACTCAAGAAATTTAATAAATGAAAAAAGAAGAGCAAACAAACACAAAATTGCAACTTCCCCCCCCCCAAAAAAAAGGGGGAAAAAAAAAAACAATAACTATTTCATAAAATAAAGAGAACAGTAAATATATATATATATATATGTTTTTTTTGTTGTTTTTTTTTTTTTCCCCCTCTTTCTTTCTTTCTTTTGCTAAATGAAATAAAAGTAAAGATAGAATACAGTTTACTCTCCATCAACTTCAATTCCATCTCCAACATCCTCCAGTAATTTGCGCCGCTGCGCCTCCAACTCCTCCCGCCGCTGTGACTCCTGATCCCTATCTTCTTTTACAATATCTTTATACTCTCCCGCTAACTTTTCCAACGTTTCCTGCAAGTCATCTGCTTCTTTAGTGACATCTTGAACATGTGTACTTCGACGTTGACGTTGTTTTGCCACCGCCCGTTTTTCTTTCACAGCACGATCTAAATTTTTATCGCGAATACTTTGATTTTCAAGTAATTGCCCAATAATATTCTTTTCATCACTCATCATTGTATAAAGTGAAGGAGAGAGTTCGAGTAATGTTACATTTCCATCAATTCCACCTACAGCAATATGTTTTCCTTCTACAGTTGGCTTCGCGGTGTGTAGGGCGTAGTCTGAAATATGAATACTTAATGCTGGAGTGGATTGTCGTAACATTAAATCCCATAAATCAAGATATCCATCCATGCGAGTTGTAAAAAATACACCTGGTCGCGTTGTATGCCATGCCCCACTTGTAAGATATGATTTATGATAAAAAGTGCTAAAAAGGGGTGTAAATTTAAAATCTTCAAACCACATTCGAGCTGTCCAATCTCCAACAGAAAGGAAATATTTTGAAAAGAATGGGTTACGTTGTACAGAATATACAGGTCCATGATGACCATTAAATGTATTTGGACCAATTTTTTCTGCTTGTGTTTTACCTTTACGATTACATGAAAGAATTGTTCCTTGTTCTGTTCCAATCATATATTTTGATGGTCCCCCAACTTGTGGATCATAATCCAAGCAAAGAGCTCCAAGAATTCCTTTAGATCCTCCTTCATTATTTTTTGGTAATAATGTTAATGAATCTTCTGGAAATTTATGTAATTCCACTGGCTTTTCAGGTATACGACAATCCCATATAAATACATCCCCATCTGTAGACGCTGAAAGAAGTTCACCAGATTTACTTTGTAACCATTTAATAGCCCACACAGGATCTTTATGACTTTCTTCAATTAAAGACCTCGCCGCAGGACGTGTTGGTTGACGTGTATCCCAATATTGAACAATTCCATTCCAACTTCCTCCAGCAATTATATGAGGATCTTTTGGATAATGTTCAATACTGCAGAGTGGGGATGGAGTTACAAGTGCTTCAGCCGGCGTATTAGGATTCATCACATCCCACACATATGAATTTGTATTCATTGTTGACGTATTACTTTGAAAACGAAGTCGACAATAGGCGACGGCAAATTTTCTTCCATCATTTTGCCACGAAATTGCAGCTGCCGTTCGTTTTTCAACATTAGGATCTTTAAAAACAGAAATAATTTTAGCAGAAGCGGGCCCAAGGGATTCATCCTCTTGAGGAAGACCTTCTGCGAAGTAAGAACCATAAATATCAATAGCATTATTTTGTTTAATATACTTATCTGTACATTGATTTACAAGACGACGACAAGAAGAAAGATAACTTTCCTCACGTTCAACTTTTTTACAATATTTCATTTTTTCTTCAAATTCTGTTGGGTCAACTCCTTGAGGCCATCCTCCTTCAATGTGAGATTGTGCATGATGACGAAGTTTAATACGTTCTGTATTTGTACTTGTTTCTGAAAGTGATGGAACATTTTGAATTTCAGTTTCACAAGGATCAAGTTTGGTATAATGATTTTTTAAATTACGATTAGGTGCAATTTCTGAAAGAATTTCACCTTCATTAGCTTGAAATTCAGGCATTCGCCCAAACTCTCTTCGGAGTCGTGAGTAACTGTATGAAATCTCTGTCATGACTCTGAAAAATTAAGAGTAATTTTTTATTTAACTACTTGATAAACAGAGAGAAACAAAAAAAAAATAAATAAATACAAGTAAATCACAAGAACAGAGTCAGAAGAAAATGAAAAAAAAAGAAAAATCCTGATTTTTTTCTGTTTTTTTTTTTTCTTATATATTTTCTTTCTAATGGCCTACCCCGCCTTCTAGTTGCTTAAATATTATTTGAGAAAGAAAAATAATAAAAAAAATTGGGGGAAAAAGAATTATACTAATTAGGGAAACCAGAAGAAATATTGTTTTATTTTGGGACTTAAATAATAAAAAAATTCTCTTTATCATACGAAAAGCATTTAAAAACCCTCAATAACACTCAAATAGAGAAAATAAAATAAGAAATCAAATAATAAAAATAAATAAATAATTTCGATATGGTTCTATAACGCAAGTATTTCTCCTCTTACGTTTATTCATACAAAGAAAGAAAAAAAGGAGCATATAATTATATATGTATATATATATATATATATATATATATATATTTTTTTTTTTTGTGTGTGTTTTCTTCCCCAATCAAAAATAAGAATAAGAAAACATAAAATGCAGTCACACTAAATAATATTTAAAAAAAAAAAAAAAAAACACCAAAAATTTATTCCTTTGTCCATGTTTTTCGTTTAATTTTAAAATTTTCACCCCCAGTACCTTCCCCTGGAGCATAAACATATGAAAATGATGTCACTGTTTTATCTTTAATATCTAATAAAACAAAAGTAGGAGAAACATCAGGTTGTACTGGTGTAAAAGCTCCTGTAATTGAACCAGGATTAATAAATAAATGTCCATCAAATTCAAATATTTTACAATGATGTGTTGCACCTGAAATAAGAACATCCACATTTAATTTTCGTTGAATAATAGCTAAGGAATCCTTATCCCCACAAGGAACCACCTGATGTCCATGAATTACACCAATTTTTAATTCTTCTACATTAATAATATGTTTATCTTTTAATAAACTGTGTTGCCAATTATCATCAAATTCTCCTTTTGCACAATATACATCTGGGGTAATTGTACGAAAGTAATCAAACATTTCACGACACCCAACATTTCCAGTAATAATTATAATATTAATTCGACCAGGTGTAAACATATGAGTAAAGGCTTCAGGAATAGCGGCAGCACGCTGGGGTATATGTAAGTCCCCTACAACAAGAACTAACACCATATATATATATATATAAATGAAAATATATTACTAATTATTATTATTGTTATTTTCCTAATTATAAAACACTCATTAATAAAGAAACATGAAGAATCAAAAGGGAGAGAGAGAGAAAAAAGATTTCAAAAAAAAAAAAAAAATAATAATAATAATAAATTAAGAAATGAGTTTAAAAAAAATCAAAGAAAACAGATAAAATAATTCAAAAAATAACAATAAAAAAATAAATAAAGGACAGAGAATTCACAGAAGCAAAAGAAAAAAAAAAAAAGAAATAATAACTCTCAAATGGAATTCAAAAAAAAAAAAAAAAAGCAAAATAAAGAAGAACATCATATTACTCGCCAAAATAACCAATAAATGTAATGGTAACACCCCCACTTCACAAAAACAACAAAAAAACAAAACAAAAAAAAAAAAAAAAACTCTTCATCATTACACTTAATACTATATATAAATACCTAAATTATTATTTATTTCTTCGTACAAGCTTTTAACTGAGCTTGACATGTAATAAGATCAGATTGCATTTTTGTTACCACCACCTCCGTATCTGTTGCCCCAAGACCAGCTTGCATAATAAGAGTCATTATAACAATTATAATTACTAATACACCTACCACTAATCTTCCTCTTCCCATTGCCCGAATCATTGTAAAAAAAGTTCCAATATTTCTGTCAGATGTATTATTATTATTATTATTATTATTATTATTATTATTAGTATTTGGCCATTTATTTTTTCCAATTTCATATAATGTATTATCTGAACCATTATTTAGTCCTTGTTTTATTGTTTTTTTAATAGATATATCTGGTTTTGAAATTATAGGAATTGTTTCAACTAAAGAATTTGTACCATTTGTTTGCCATCGAAGTTTTCTTTTTTCTTCATTTGCATTTGCAAGTTCTCTACTTAATTTTTGCTGTTGTTGTTGAGCTTTATCTAACATTTCCATTAATTCTTCATTTTTTTCTTTTTCTATTCGGCATTGATCTTGTGCTATTAATACTTCCTCTCGCATTTGTTCTAATTGTTCTTCAATATTTAATAATTGTTCTTCTAATTCTCCATTTCTTTGACGAAGTTCATGTACGTCTTGATATAATGCATTTAAAGCTTCTTCTCTTGCATTATTTTCAGCTTGAGTTTCCTCAAGTTTTTTAATTAAATATTCTTCTTCTTTTTCTTCTTTAACTCTTGGTGAATTATCAAATCCTATATCATTTCTTTCTCCTAATTCACTTTTTTTAACTCCAATAGAAGTAATAGATTCACAGGGAGTTTCTAGTGTCTTATCTATTGTATTATCTATTCCTGTTAATTCTTCACTATGAAATGGAGTAGTTAAAACTTTATTATTATTATTATTATTATTATTATTATTATGTTTCATTGAAGCTAATTCTTTTTCTAATTGTTGTATGTGATTTAATTGTAAATTTGCTCCACTTTTACTTTCTTCTAATGCATCCATATGAACTCTTTGTTGAAGAGAGATTTCTGACATTATTTTACTTTGTTGACTAATTTGTTTTTCAAGTTTTTCAATATGAATTTCTAATTCCTTTTTCTCCTTTAACCATACTTCTCCTTCTTTTGTTAGTTGATGAATATAATTTGAATCATTTTCATTGTAATTTTCTTTTTCTTCTTCTTTAATATTATTAAATTTTTGTAATTGTTGTAACTCAACTTTATACTTATCACGTTCTTCTCCATATTTTCTAAGTAAATCTTTTAATGTTTGATTTTGTTCTCGTAAAGAACTTAAATAGGTAGTATCATTATAATAATAATTATTATTATTAGTAATTCTACCAGTACTATTTGTATCAGCATTACTAATACTTCCTCCTATAAATACATTATCACGTTCTGTGTGTTGCGTTATACTTGTACTACAACTTTCATCTGTATTAAATCTTTCTTTTATTAAATTATTTATTGTTTTTTGATCCATTTGATGAATAAATAACCAATTTTCTCGTGAAGTTTTAAATTTTTCACGTAATGCTGCCAACTCGGATTCAATTTTACAACTTTCACTATGAAGTTCCTCATAACGTTCAGCAGAATTTTTAATACGATTTTGTGCTTGTAATAACTTATGTTGAAGTTCTTTTATATCTGTTGGTAAATCTTTTATAAAATTATTTTCTATACTTTCTTCCTCATCATCATCTGGTACATCTACTACAGATTGTAACTGACGTAAAATACCTTCCATTTATATTTATATATATATATATATATATATTTATACTATTCGAGTTAATTATTTTCTTTTTTTTTTTTTTTTTGGAGGGTAGGTAGTGGAGGTTAGTTTTTTAGCCCTGTTTCAAGACTTAAAAGAAAAAAAAAAAAGGAAAAAAAGAGTAGATATTTAAAATTATATATAAAAAACAAATAATCATAGTAATAGTGATAATAATCTGGAAAAGAAAATTAATTTACAACAATTAAAAAAAAAAAAAAAGAAAAAATCAACAGAAAATAGAAAAAAAAAAGGGTCAATAAACAGAGAAAAAAATAAATTAAATTAATAATAATAATAAAATTAATGATAAATTTTATTATTCCTTTTTTTTTTTTTTTTTCCTCATGTTAATTACAAAAAAAAAAAAAAAAAATTTTATAAAAAAAAAAAAATTATTATTATTATAGAATAATAAAAAAAAAAAAAAGGAAAAAAATAAAAAAACATTATTAACACAAAAAATTATAATAATATATTAACTAATAATAAAGAAATTTATAATTGTTTTAATAAACGATCCACCACCGCAGGGTCCATTCCTTGTACTCCATCTAATGTTCCAATCACCCGCACCACAAAACATTTTAATTCCTCATCTTCCACAACAAATCCCCCAGCAGAATTCATACTAACACCTCTATTAATAATTCGCTCCACCACATCCTCACCAAAGGCGTTAAAGAAAGTTTCTGTGTCTTGATGTTCTATTTTAATTATATTATTTCTTTCAATATCACACACAGCATAGGCGGCAACTGTTTTTACACTTTTATTAGAATACGATAAGAGAAATGATTTATTTTCCTCACGTGAAATTGGCTTCTCCCGCACCTCACCTTCTCTTGTCACCACAACTTGATCAAATGTCACCGCAACACCTTTTGAAATGTGTGGAAATGTTTCTTTTAATTTATGTAAAACAGCTTTCATTTTAGCAATTGCAATTATTTCTGTGAGTTGATAAGGATCACTGGCTCTGTGTTCTTTTTCATCAATATCAGGTGGAAGTGTAATAAAGTTTTGAAATAAATGACTGAAATGTTGACGAAGTGTTTGGGCGCGAAAGTTGGAACTTGTACCAATTATCATTATTCGTTCATTAGAAATAGGCTCCATCATTTCTTTAATATTACAAAGTAGAGAGAGAGAGAGAAAAAAAAAAAAAAAAAATTATTATTATTTTCTGTGTTAATCAACAAGAATAATAATCACAAACAATAATAAGACAAAAAGAAGAAGAAGAAGAAGAAGAAGAAGGAGAGAAAAAAAAAAAAAAAAATCATTTTCGTTGAAATCAGTTGATATATTCAACCACAAGATTACAAGCAATATATATATATATATATATAATATTTTTCTTGCTTTATAAAGCATACAACACATATACCCGTACGTACATACTCTTCAAATATAGTATAGAAAATGATTCATATTATTTTTGTAGTTAACCTTTTATTATTAATAATAATAATAATAATAAAAATAGAATATATAAATATATTAACTCAAACGTGGAAATTTTTCAGTATCTTCAAATTGAGGTGCAACACTAAGAAATCCAGTAAACGTTTTCCAACGTGAGCGACTTTGATGTTGATAAATATCTCTATCTTTTTTCCCAGTACTAAGTAATATTTGCTCCTCCAATAATTCCCGCTGCTGCCGACGTTGAAATGTTTCAGACTCACTATGAAGTCTTTCCATAAATGTTCGTAGTTTTTCTCTAGGAACTTTACTATATCGAAGAATAAATGGATGTTGTAATAATGATTTAACATTCCAACGCTCTTCAGCGTCACTCATGAGGCAACGTACAATAAAATCATGTAATGCTGCAGACCAAGAAAGAGGTTTTATCATGCGTGAAAGTTTTAAATTATTCACATAATTCCAATAATCGGATTTAAACGAATAACAGGGGTTTACCCCATTACTTAATTCTAAAAGCATAATTCCTAAAGACCAAACATCAGAGGCGGCAGTAAATTCAACTTCAGGAAGTCCAGCTTCAATTTCTGTACAATCAAATTCACTTAATAATCTTTCAGGTGCTTTATATAATTTAGAACCTAAATCAACTCCTGATCGACGTACTTTTTTCGTTATAGGATCCATTTGACATCCACATCCAAAATCAGCAATTTTAAAAAACATTTTATTAAAATCTAATAAAACGTTTGCGGGTTTAAGATCACAGTGAACAATAGAATAATCTTCATGAAGTTCTTGAAGTCCTTTTAATATATCAGCAGCCATCATAGATAAAATTATTTCAGGAACAGGAGTTTGACGATCAATATTACTTTCCCAATCTTCTGGAATATTATATGAATTTCTACCTGTAATATGTCTACAAGATGCAGATTGTTGTTTTAAAAGATTTTCAGTTTGTTTTTGTACTTGTGCAGATCCTGCTAAATGTTTACGAAACGTAGATTGAGTTATTTTCATCATTTCATTTGTAGGAATTCTAGAAACCATACGTTGTGCATCTTCCATACTAAAACTCATTAATTCCATAAGTATATATAATTGTTGCCGTTCGTTATTAAGAGTTGCAGCAGCGTTAAACATTCTCATTAAATGTTCTGGAGGTCCTTTAGATCTTTGCAAACGAATCATATTTAATTCTTTTACTAAACCTCTTTTTCTACCTTGTCTTTCAACGGCATTTGTTGCTTGAATTACTTCTTTTACATCAATACATTTTAATGCATATAATTTATCATCTAGCATAACACGATGTACTATACCTTGTGAACCTCTACCAATAAAACAAAGCATTACTACAGCATCTAAATCAAGAGAACGACTTGTACGACCTACATCTTGTGATGAAAAAGTTCTACTTATTAATTTATTACCATTAGAAATAGATTTACTATTTCCACTATTTTTTTCTATTGAATTGGGAATAAATATTTCAGTCGTTACAGATACAGCAGAAGAAGAAAGAGTATCACCACGAGCAGATGCTGGATAAGATTCAGATGTTACATAATTATTTACTAGTGTTTCTACTGAATTTATTTTTCCTACTCCTGATAATGGTGATTTTTGTAATACATCACTAGAAACTACACCAGATGGTAAAAAACCATGAACTTTAATATTAGAATATTTATTTGTATTTGATGATATTCCACTATTTAAAGATGAACTTTTTCCTTTAGAAAAAAGTTCAGCATACCCTATAGGAACATTTGATTTTTGTCCAGAATTATCTTTGATAGTTTCTTTTGTTAAACCTGTTGTTGTTGTTGTTGTTGTTAATATCGCTGATGATTTAATAAAAGAACTCTTGTTAATAGTAGTAGAATTAGTATTAATAGCGGCTATATTTGTAGAAGAGCTAGGTACTTTTTTTAGAGCTATATTTTCAGTTCTAAAAGAATTTTTAATTGTATTAGAATTAGTAGGTACAGATGTAGAGAATGTTGTTATTGCAGAACATATATAATTACCTTCACTTTCAATTTCACGAATAGCAGCCTCTACAGAATCAACAGAAGAAGATAATGGAGCAGAGAGTGGAGACTTTGAAGACAATATATTTTTAGAAGCTACATTACAATTATTATTATTATTATTATTATTATTATTATTATTTCCCTCACTCTTTTCTCCTATACGATGTTGTGTATTTTCCTCCTTATGTACAGTTTTTCCTTCTGTAAACATTGAAACACCATCCATTAATACGAATAAATTTGTATTGTCTACATGAAAGAAACGTGCTGGAAAAAGAGGACCATCTGTTGTTACCATAGGAGAAACAGTTGTATCATCTATACTAATAAAAAGTTCATTACTTTTCTGAACTTGCACTTGCACTTCATCTGAACTATCAGGAGGTGGTAAAGCAATTTCAAAACCCTGAGGAGGTGGCCTAGGTCTTCGCACACGCATTAATAAATTATTATTATTATTATTTATTATGATTATTACTATTATTATTTTTTTTATTTTTTAGGGGAGTAAGTGTTTTTTCTTTTCACCTCTCTCACCCCTTTTAAATATAAAAAAAATATACTTATTTTCCCGTGATGATCTTTAGCAAATCTCTAAGACAGTCTGCCTGAAAATTATTAAACACACTAAAAGAAAGTGTGAGGAAGACTTAGGGATGGAAAAAGAAAAAAAAATAAAGAAAAAAAAAAAAAAAAAACACTGAAGAAATAAAAAGAAATTAAAAAAGAAAAGAAAAAAAAAAAAAATCTACCTCCCTTTTTTTTCCCCCCCTCTTTTAAAATTAAACCATTTACAAATATTTATCACGCAAAAAAGTTTATTTTTGTTTTCCAACTAGCAATTTTGAAAGTATTTTTTCCTCCTTATTATTATCTCAGTCATCATCTTCCTCCACAATAGACTCCTTCGTAAAAGTTGATCGTTCATCTAATGCAGGTGGATTTAACACACCAAAATAACGTTCATGAGGTTCAGGTAAAGGATCTTGTGGATTTCTAGTTTTTGATTTCACCTTCGCTTTCAAAAGTTCTTCTTCTAATTTTGCAGCTTGATCTAATGCATTTGTATACCACGGGGCAAGAAACTTTGCTACAGAAGATGGAGATGCAATACTTTCATCACCATTTTCTCGTACAATATGTGAGGAAGAATTCCAATAACTAGAACTTTTATAATTTCCATCCAATTCACGTTGAGAAGTAGTAGTATTATTAGTAGTTTGATTCATAAGAATATTACGTTTTACACTTGCTCGTATAGAAGTAGGCGTAATACTATCCTCATTCTCTGAATCTGTATCAATTATAGCATGACTAGCCTCTTTTTGACGTCGTCTTTTATAATGATCATGTCTTCTCTCTTTTGAAAGTAATTCAAATTTTCTACTCGCTAAATCCGCCTCATGTACAGGTTGTTCACTAGGATCCCATCTTTCAATAAAACGCATAATACTTGGACGAACTGTTTGAGAAATATTTAAAAATAATTCACATTCTGCAATAGCAGCCGCAACTGTCCAACCTTGATATCGTCGCATGCAACCTACAACAACACTTGTTTGTAAATCTCCAGTAGGACAAGTTAATAACACAGGTTGAAAATCAGTTTGAAGTGCAAATATAAGTGCTCGGTGTACATCGGAAACTGCAAAGTCTTCTCTTGTGGTAGCACACTCCCGCATCCACTCACTTAATTCCGCCACACACACCACACGAATAGAAGAAGATGAGTTATTATTATTGTTGGTGTGTTCACTTTCTTCTTTTCTTGTTAAATTTATATCTTGTGGAGAGGCGGTGGGGTCGTTGCTGGCGAGGGCGCGGGCGACTGGTCCTGGGAAAAGTTCAATTGAAAGACGCACCACTGTTTTAATTCCTAAATATCTTAAATATGAAACACTTGCTAGTGTGGGGTAGGCACTCCTGTATACACCTGGGTGCACTAATGCAAAGTTAGGTGGGGGTGTCCAGGACTGGTGGCCAGCTCTCTGACACATTTAAGCTGGGGAGTGAGTAATAATAATAATAATAATATGGGGTTATCTGCAAGATATTATATATATATATCTTGTTTTATGATTTATTTGGTTTTGTTTTTTGAAATTTTTGAGATGGGGTTAAGGAGGGGAACTGTCAGCTCCTGGTGAGGAAGGAAGATAAAAAAAAAAAAAAAGAAGAGAAGAGAAGAAAAGAGAATATAATTTTTTTTTTTTTTTTTTTGAGGAATAACAATAAAATAAAAGAAATTAAGATAAAAAATGTGTACAATTGTTTCCCCCAAGAAAACAATCATACACATACAGTCTTTACACCATTTTTCCCCCTTTTAAATAAAGAGGAAAAAAAATGGAGAAAAAATAAAAAAATATTAAAAAAAGAGATAGATAGATAGATAGATAAAAAAAAAAAGGGAAATAACAAGAAGATTTAATAAATAAATTTGTGAAATAACTTGCACAGAGAAAAGGTATCTATTTTCATTTCTCATCTATCGTTCCATTTTTTTTTTTTTTTTCATTTTTTCCTCCATATCCTTCTCTCTCTTCTAATAAACTTTAACATTAAAATTCGTTCTTTCTTTCAGAGAAACAGAAAAAAATAAAAAAAATAAAAATTAAGAATACGCACACTTTCCTATATTCGGATTCTCCAACATTTCTTTTCCCCCTCTATATACTCAACTCAGTTTTTTTTTTTCGTTTTTCACTTATGAATATGAGTTGGAAAATGAAAACATATTCTTTTTTTTTTTTTTTTTTACTTTGTTTGTTTCTGTGTGTATGTGTGATTTTTTTTTTCTCTCCCTGTTTCCTTTGGGTGTTAGAATAGTAAAGCAAAAAGAAATTTATCTAAATTCCAATCGAAGAGGAAAAAAAAAAAAAAGAAAAAAAGATTCTTCTTTCTTTTCTTTTTTTTTTTTTTCTTGTTAAATAGCTAGCTAAACCCCAAATATTGAGCTGTAAAGCTTTCAGAAACAGACAAATTCAAATATTTATCACACTACTCAATCATTTTTTTTTTTTTTTCCCCCTCTCTCTCTCATTTCTGCTTCTTTTTTTTTTTTTTTTTCCCTCTCTCTTTTTTTTTTTTTTAATTCATTGTAGTTATTTTTCTTCCTTTTTTTTTTTGTTTTTGTTTCTTTTTTTTTTTTTATTTTTTTTTTTCCCCACTACTGCTCTTCTTCAGGGTGCGTTATAATGACGTCATCAACTTTAAGAATCATCTTCACCACCTGTGTGGCGAGGCGCAGCTGTGAGCATTTCCCCTGCAGTGTTTCAAACACCTGTTGCTTTTTCATATCAATTGTCCCACTGTCCATGCAATCCACACCAGCGTAGGGGTTTTTATTATTCACCTGCTCCAGTCGAGCGTGGGAGAGGGCTTTGATGGGATCGAGGCCACTGTTGAGGGCTAAATTAATAGGAATGGACTCCAGGGCGTCGGCGAAGCGGCGAATCGCGTACTGATCAACAGTTGAAACGGAATCCGCATACTCCAGCACTGCCATAGAGGCGGCAATCTCCGCTGAGCCCCCACCATAGACAACACGGTTATCACGAATTAAATTTCGTACCATACAAATAGCATCATGAAGAGATCTCTTCGCTTCTTCAATCATCATTTTATTACCACCTCGAATAAGAATTGTGACGGCTTTACTGTTAGGGCATTCTTCAATAAAAATCATACGATCTTTGGTGGTACCGAATCCAACTTCACGAACCACACCGCATGTTCCAAGTTTCGCCGCAGTTAAATCTTCAAAACGTGGAATAATACGTCCACCTGTGGCAATAGCGATGAGTTCCAACTCAACACCACCAACCCAACGTACAGCAGGAAGGTCATTACGGAATAAAAGATAATTAGCCTCATCATCAAATCCCCATTGACAAATAACAAGTTCAGCTCCTGCATTTTTACAAAGTTCCACTTGTTTTCTGAAATATTCTTGTTCTTGCTCATGAATTTCTCGCATATGTTCAGCACTTGAAATATGAACGGTATGTTTAGTTTTAGGCTTTGGTGGTTCAAACGGGCATGTAAGAATAGCAATTTTAGGATTTTTTAATTCCTTCGGCATTTGTGGATGAGAAAAATCTTTATCAATAACGATGCCATTGACTAAGCATGTATCCTCAAGACATCCACCAACTTTTCCCTCCACTTTAATTAAATCAAGATTTACATCACGACGCTCCATATCTGCCACAGAGAGAACAGCATCCACACAAATCTTTGCAAGACGATCACGATCACGATTCACAACCTTTGAGTTAAGTGTAGATCGTGCTGTTTGTAAAAGATAACTGTACTCCTCACGACTTACAGGTACTGTCTCAGCAACATCCTCCAATCTCTTACAGGCCATCTCACACGCCTTTTCAAATCCTTCAGAGATACGAGAGCTGTGAATTCCTTTATCAAGAAGCCCAGCCGCCTGCTCAAGGAGGGCGCCAGCAAAACACACAACTCCAGTGGTACCATCGCCAATTTCAGAGTCTTGTGATTTACTGAGCTCAACCATTAATTGCCCAATCTCATTATCAATATCCATTAGATCGACAATAGTGGCCCCGTCATTGGTTACCACCACTTCATTATCTTGTGTGACGAGAATCTTATCCATCCCACGCGGGCCTAGGCTAGTCTTTAATACATTTGAAACACTCATAGCTGCAAGAATATTTGACTTCTGCGCCTCCACTCCTGTAACACGCTCTTTCTGTGACTGTTCCTTTACCAGCAGAAAAGGACGGCCATATTCATCAAATGCCAAAGACATAATGCTGCTTAATTTATAGTAAAAGCTAGTAGTTGGTCACTTATTTATAATTTGAAAAAAAAAAAAAAAATGAAATAATTGAAAGAGGCAGAAATAATAATAATAATATATATATATTCCTATTAAATGAATAAATAAATAAAATAAAGGCAATAATATTATCAAATAATGCTCTATACATTTAGCAAAATACAAACTACTAAAAAATATATATATATATATACTTGGACTATCTTTTTTTTAAGAAAGTCAGCAAATTTCTATGTAAAAAAAAAAAATAGGAAAAAAAAAAAATAATAATAATTCAAATGTATATAAATATTATTTATAGATTTTTTTTTTTATATTATACAATATCTGAATGATATACTGCAGTTGGATCACGTGGAAACATTTCATTATCTCCACTTACTCTATCACGTTTATGTTGGCCAACAAGACCTTTCCACATTGCAATAATTTGACCCATACGTGTACTTTTATCACCTGAAAGAGTTTCTCTTGAATTTATAGTAGTAAAATTAGATTTTTTTTCATTACTTCTACAACTTGAATCTCCAAGAAAAGCTACAAAACTTTCTCTAGGTGCAGTACGACTTGTTCTTCTAGCTGTTAATTCACCACCAAAACGAGCTCGGAAAAGATCAGGGGCACGTGGATTACTTTGAAAAATAATACTTTCTTCTGTTCTTGGTGTTCCAATAACAGCAGCTAAAGTAAAACGAGGTAAATTACTATCATTAGAATTTTCAGAATTACCATTTGTACTTAAAATTATACCTAATTGTTGATTTTTAGACCATAAAATACTTCCAATAGAAAAATTTACTTGAATTTTATTATAACCATTTCTAGGCGTACAAAGAGTACCAGAATTACATTCCCAACATAAAATTTTTCCATCTACAGTTCCTGCTAAAATAGCTTCACCATCAGGTAAAAGTGTTAAAGCAGGAATATAAGGACGTTGATGAAGATTAATTTCATGAATAAGTTGATGATTAGGAACATCAAATATATATGCTATAGATAATTTTTCACAAGTTACTAATGCTGTATTACCATAAACTTCTACTTTTGTTGCTCCTTGACATTTAAATTTATGACGTTGAGTCATTTGCCAAACACGTTTACCATCTTTCATTTTTTCATACATAGCACGCCAAACAATTACATTACTTAATGCATCTACAGACCAAATACGATTAAGTTCTGTAGCACAAATAGAAAGTATAATAGCTTTACTTTCATCATTTGTTGTTTCATAAATAAGTTCTCCATGAAAATAATTTACTGAAGAAGAATAAATTGGAACCATTGTAGGTAAAGAAGAACCTAAACTATTTATACTACGCCCTCTAGAATTTTGAATTGAATTATTTATTAAATTATTTTCTTCTTCAACATAACGCCAAACAAATAATCTTGGATCATACCCACATGTAATAATATGATCTTGATAAAAAATACCACTATATATTGGAAAACTATGTGATAAAGTACAAATACAACCAATTTGTTCATCACTAGAAGTTTCAATATCTAAAGATGAAGAATCACGAGACCATAATTTTACAGTTTTATCTGAAGAACATGATAAAAGTAATTTATCATCGCTACGAAAAACTATATGATGAATATGTCCAACATGACCATGAAAAGTAGCAACTATAGGAATTTCTGGTATTAAAGCATTTCTAAGTTGTATTATATATTTAAATTCTATAGATACTCCAATTGCAAAAATAGCACTATCATTAGAAAAACTCATACAAGTAACTTTTCCTCTAAATTTAACTCGTTGTAATACATCACTAGGAGGATTAACTCGTTCTCCTTTTTCACGAATATAAGATTTTAAAAGAGCCATAGTATTTACTAAATTATGAGAAAATTTTTTACCTTGTCGTAAACTTAAAAAAGGAATTGATACACTAATAGAACTTTTAGGTCTCATTTCATCATTAACAGACATTTGATTAAGTAAATATTCTTCATATGGAAGTACATTAGCTTCTTTTGGTAAATAAAAATCACTTGTAATTTTTTTTAATGATATTAACATACCTGCATTATAAGGTACTTTACGATTTCTATAATCTTTATAAATAAAAAAAAGTTCTGGTGGTCTATATTGTGAAATAAAATCTTCTGAAACTGTATTTGATTTATCTAAATTTAAATTTGTAGAAATTGGTATAAAATTTTCAGATTTTGTAGATATATTTTTAAAAGGTAAAAAAAATGATGGTAAAATTTGCATAAATTTTGTAAAAAAAGAAGTACGTTGTGGAAAAGGAAACATTTGAATATTTAATCGACCTTTAATATTTGATCTCCCATGTTCATCATATAATTTTACAAATCCCCAACAAACTGGATATAATCCATCACGTCTTACTTGAAATCCTTGTATTGTTTCAACTCCAGAATCCAGAACTTCTAATAATAATACAGCTTTTGAAGATACATTATCCAAAACACTAGATTGAATTTTTAATATTAACTCCGCCCCCCACCATGGAGCTCGAGTTCGACGCAAACGAAGATCTACAGGATGTGTTAATGCAAAATGATCCCTACCAAAACCAACTTGAATTAAATTTTCACCAGTTTCATTATTTACAAGCCAAACTCGAACAAATGGGTGAACAACAGAGGGATCTGGGTGCAAAGGACTCATTCCTAAAATTTTTAATGAAAGTTTTGAAGTACTCATTGTAGGAATTGTACTGTTGGAGCCAATAAGTCTACTGAAATTACCCTTACTTCTCCCTCTATTCCCTTCAATACTATTATTATCAATATTATTATTATTATTGGGAGTAGTAACTGGTGGCTGTCCCTCCAAAGAATCCTTTACTCCCTTATTATTATTATTATTATTATTATTTTCTGTTGCCCAGATTGGGGCCTGTGAGCCTAGTGGACGAAATAAATTAGACGGAGGCCACACAGCTCGTGAGGGAGTACGTGGGAGAGGACTATGTGAATCTATATCACTCAATGTTAATAATAATGATTCCCCATCTTGCTTTTTTCGTGAGTGACGTTTGTGTGATTTTACACTTTCAACTTCAGTTTCTTTATTATTATTATTATTATTATTATTATTTCCTTCAGAGGATAATGCAAGTCCTACAGGGTGATGAATTTCTTTTTTCTCTCGTGGTGTAATGAGGGATTTATTTTCTCCTTCTTCTATAGTTGATGTTGGAGCATCTATAATAATAGAGGGAATTGGTGTATTTTCAATTTCTTTTGGTTTTTCAGTTGAGTTTGAAGTAGACTTTAGGGCAGAAGAAATTGTTGTTGCAATCATTATTTTATTATAATCATCTGGAGTAAATACAGCAGTGAGATCACCTGGTAAAGCTGGAGATAATATTATTGGAGGAGGTGGAAGTGGGGCATTTCTTGCATTGTTTAATGAATCCTCCAAATTACTCATTACACTATTGACATACAATACTTAATAAATATAAAGAATAATAATAATAAAAAAAGAATAATAGAAAATTAAATAAAAAAAGTTAAAAAGATATATATATATATATATATATAATTTTAATATTGTCATATATACTCCTTATAAAAAATAAGGATGGACCACTCTTTGAGTCTTATTCTATTTTTTTTTTTTCTATTTCTTCAACAAGCAAAAATAAGGTACTGATATAGTTTATAACAATATCTAAAAAAAAAATAATAATAATAATAATAACAAAGCAAAAAAATAAAAAAATAGAGGAAATAATTATATTAAGATAACAAAAAAAAAAAAAAAAAAAAGGTATATGGTGAGGTGTAGTGGGGCAAAAAAAAAAAAAAAAAACAATATATATATTTTTTTTTTTTCTTCTTTTTCTTTTATTACATTCTATGTATTTGATACCATAGCAAGAAGACGAACACGAGCTTCTTTAATATCACCTGCAACAAGATTTAAAACTGCATTTATCATTTTTGTACCAACTTGAGGAAATTCTTTACGAAGTTCCTTACTTGGATCATACATTCCTTTACTATTAACAAATTCCGTTAAACGTCCAAAAAGAAATCTTGCTTCAAATTGTGTTCTACTAATATCTGAAACACGACGTATATATTCCTCACAAGATAATTGACCTAATTTTAAAGATTTTTCAAGTAATTCTAAACAATCATCTGAGGCGTGAATTTCTCCTAATAATTCCAAGGCACGAGCTTGTATATCATCTACAGGTATTATACATTTTGAATGTTCTTCTAATGAATCTTCAACTTCTTCTGATATATTTGCTGAATTTAGTAATGTGTCAAAACGTGTAATAAGTTTAGTAAGATTTTCAATTTGATCTTGAAGTTCACAAATTGAATTTACTGATTTTTCTGTAGAATTACATAAATTATTTAATATAGGAATACTTTCTTCCCTAAGTTGAAGATATGATTGTACAGAATTTTCTTGCCATTCAAGAATACAACCTGCTGCTTGTTGTTGTAATCGTAAACGTTGCTTTTCAACAGGTGAAAGTATTTTACTTACTTTTCTATTTAATTCATTAGGAGTATTAGTAGTAGTACTAGTATCTTTCATTCCATTTTGCTTTAAATTATGAACATTATTGCTATTATAATTTATTTTATTAATATTGCGGGTTTCTTGTTGTTTTTCTTCTTTTTTTTCTTGTAAACATGGACCCTTTTGCTGAAATTCTTCTTCAATCCAATTACAAAGAGCTACTAAAATATCTATAAGAGGATATGGTGGTTTTAACTTTTTTAAAGCTGATAATTCATTAAGATCAACTTCTGTACCATTTAAAAATTCTTTATTTATATTAGGAATAGGAATTCCTCTAAAACGTAATCGACACCTTATTGGAATTACTGGAAACCCACGAGGAATCATAAATCCAGCATCTACTTCATTTACTGAATTCTTTCCTTTAGGAATAATACGAAGAAGAAAACTAATAGAAATTGCAGATTTTGTACTTCTCTTAAGAAAAAATAATCTTGCAGGGTAATTTGTAGCATATGGAAGAAAATCTTTTAAATAACTTGCAACAGCTTCTGCAGTATCTTTATCATAAATATCTTTCAAATTTAAAGGGTTTAGGCAAAAGGCTAAATCTTCACACCACTTTTCCTGATCACTAATATGTTCACTATAAAGTTTCTTCATCTTATAAATAATTCCCAACCTCACTACATTAACTATTTATATATATATATATATATATATATATATATATATAGAGAGAGAGAAAAAGAATTTTTTTTTTTTATAGAAAGATAGGATGGTTTTTTCTGTTCTTATCTTTTTTTTTTAATTAGGTGGTTTAAAAATAAAAAAATAAATATGAGGGGAAGAAAAAAAAAATATATATATAATAAAGAAAAAAAAAAAAAAGCATCGATAATTCCTTAAAGAATGAATATACACATAATAAATAATAATAATAAAAAGTAAAACTAGCAAAATAAAAACACAAAGAAGCATAAAAGCAAACTAATAAAAAAATAAAATAAAACAATAGGACATCAATCAATAAATTCCTATGAGAGCATTGCTTTTAATTGAACACGAGCTTCTGCAAGATTTTCATTTGAAAGATTTAAAACAGCTTTTACCATTTCTGAACCAACTTCAGGAAACTCTTTACGTAAAACTTCTTCATTTGTTAATTTTGTTGGAACTTCAATAGGAGTTCCAGAAACTGAAGGTCGACGTTTAAATCTTGGTGGACTTGGAGGTAAATGATGATTTGTTTCTAAATTTGTTTTACTATTAACAAATTCCGTTAAACGTCCAAAAAGAAATCTTGCTTCAAATTGTGTTCTACTAATATCTGAAACACGACGTATATATTCCTCACAAGATAATTGACCTAATTTTAAAGATTTTTCAAGTAATTCTAAACAATCATCTGAGGCGTGAATTTCTCCTAATAATTCCAAGGCACGAGCTTGTATATCATCTACAGGTATTATACATTTTGAATGTTCTTCTAATGAATCTTCACTATCTTGTAAAACATTTATAAGTTTTTCTACTTTTCCTACAGCTGGGGAGTATTGAATTAATTCTTCTTTTTTTTCTTCAAGAATTGCTTTCGCCTCACGCATGGAACCTCTAGTTTGATATAATAGATTAAGATGTTTGAGAGCTTGCTCACGTGTATTTAAATATCCTTCAGCTTTTGAAAGTAAATGAAGTAATAATGCTTCAGCGGCTTTTTGTAGTTTTTCTATTCGTTCTTTACTTTGATGTATTGGTTTAGCTTTATTATTATTTCTTCCTTCTTGTATAAATGTATTATTATTATTATTATTATTATTATTATTTGTATTTATTATTGATGATGATGATTTACCTGAGGTATCTGCTGGAATAAGTGGAAATTCTAATTCAAATTGTTCTGTTAACGCTACAAGAATTTCTAGTAATGAATAGGGTGAATTTGTGCCTTTTAAAAGTGAAAGTTCACTTAATTTAATAGCTCCATTTGCAGCCACCACACGTGAGGGCTGCCGCACTACCCAATATTGTTTATCAATATTATTATTATTAATATTATTAATATTAATATTATTTCCATTTTTATATAAATGTATTAAAACACTACAAACAGGAGGAACGGAGGGAAACATTTGTGGAAATAAAACTCCCACGCGTAGCGGCGTTATTTCAGAATTTTCTTCTCTTCTTCCTGAAGTTATATTATTATTATTATTATTATTATTAGTTAATATGGAAGGTGGGGCAACAAAAATAGGACATTCAAGAAATAAAAGAGATTCATTATCATGTTGGCGAAAAGAACAATTAATTGTACCAAAATTACTGAGATAAACCATAAATTCTCCAATATATTTATTAATTGCAGTTGCCGTTGCTGGGCTGTAGTGTTTACATAATATATCCACAGACATGTGACTTCGTAACTCTTTATCACTCATTTTTCTTTTCTTTTCTTTTTTTTTTTTTAATTTAAAAAACTTTGCTTTACTATTTATTTATTTATTTTTATTTTTTTTTTTTCTACTATTTTGTGGTCTAATTTGCTTATATATGTATAATAATATATAAATAAATAAGGGGATCAAAAATAAACTAAAATCTATCAAATACTTAAAAAAAATAAATATATAGTTAAAAAAAAAAAAAATAGAAAAAAATTGTATTTTGAACTAATTATTAAATTTATAAATGTATGCATATACACTTTTAAGAGTCAGAAACAAAATAATATTAATAATAAAATTATATTTATTAACAGCACAAAATACAACAATACAAAGACAAGTACAAAGAAAAAAATACATGAATTAAAACAAATTACAATTATTAAAAAAAAAAAAAAAGTTAATTCTCAAGTTATTTCCAACTTGTTTTTTTTTTTTCTTTTTTCTTTTTTCTTTTAAATAATATCCATAAGATTCTTCGTTTACAAATGAAATTGTGTAAATTTTCTCTTTTTATGTATGTGTCTGTTGTTTATTTCTTTTTTTTTTTTTTGTAGTGCTGTACTAATATATATATATATATATATATATATTTTTTTTTTTCTAAATAAATTTTTTTTTCTTTCAATTATTGGAACATCCAATAATTAAAAAAAAAAAAAGTTGTTTTTCCAAATGTGGTTTTCTCACACATATCCTAGAAGAAATAAAAATAAAAATAAGAGAGATATATAAATAATAAATATGTTATTTCTTTTACTTTATTTATTATTTTTTTTTTTTGTTATTTTTTCATTGAATTAAAAATAGCAATATTCTTAAAATGAATAGGGAGAATGAAAGAGATGGATAAAATAAATTCTGCTAATTCCACTATAAATAAAAACAATAATAAATCAAATAGAAACAAAAAGAATAATAAATAGAGTTTCTTTGTTTTTGTTTTTTTGTTTTCGACTATATTTCTTTTTTCTTTTTTTTTTTAAACATAATTCTCCTTATTTATTCTTTTATTTATTATAAATTCAAATATAAAAAAAAAAAAAACACAAACACCAATAATCACCCAAATATAAATAATAACTCCCGTCTCTGTTTCTTTTATATTCTTTGTTAATTAATTCTCTCCAATTTTATTTTATTTATTTTTCTTTCTCTCATATTACTCTTCTCTCCATCACAGAAAACAATAATAATAATAATAATAATAATAATAATAAAACAAATAAGGAAAATCCATATAAAAGAATGAGAGGAGAAGTAAGAAAAAATAAAAAGAATAGAATTGAGGAAAAACAAGCAAAAAAAAAAAGTTCGATCAACTACAATATATTTAATGACAATATTAATAATTAATAATAATAATAATAATAATAATAATAATAATAATAATAATAATAATAAGAGAAGGAGGAAATCTAAAAAATTAATTCAAACTCCGTGCAAACGTCAAAAAAAAAAAAAAAAAAAACATAAAATCCTAAAAATTCTTCCCTCATTCATATTAAATATATATATATATATATATATATTTAATATAATTGGATACAGAATAAAGAAAAAAGGAAAAGAGAGGGGTGTAAAAAAAAGAAAAAAAAAAAACATTCTGAATTCCTTTAAAGATATATAAATTATTATTCATTATTATTATTATTTATCTCCTCCTTTTTTTTTTCTTTTTTCATTGCATTAACGAACTGGTCAACTCTACTAACACAATATCGTGCATTTATATAATTAAATATAGTTAAGTATATATTTCTTTTTTATTTGAAAATTTATCAATTATTTATATACACATGAACAAATAAAATCAATTAAAGACAAAAAAGAAAAAAAAAAAACAAGGAGTCTCTCTTAATTTTTCTCTCTATCTCTCTTTATATTAAAAAGGCAATACAATAAAAATAAATAATATATATATATATATATATATATATATAGCAAAAAAAAAAAGAAATATAAAAAAACGCAAATAAATAAATAAACTCTATATCTTATCTGCTTTATTTTTTTTAAATATTTCTTCCAACTTTTGTATTATTTTGGCCTATTTCTTTCATTAATTTTTTTACCTTTTGGTATTTCATTTTGTTTTCCTCAAATTATTATTATTAATATTTCTTCAAACTTTGGAATAAATAGTAATAATAATAAAGTCCACAAGCCCCAGACAGTGAGATATTATGAACACGGTGGATACACACAAAAAAAAAGAAAAAAAACAACGAATCGGTAAAAGCAAAAAGTAAAAAGAAATAATAATAATATTATTATTATTATTATTATTATATATATATATATATTCTTATTGATATTTGTATATATAAATACATATATAAATAGAAAAGTAAATGGGTATTAGCCAGTATGATAGAATAAAGGGGGGGGGGGGAAAAAAAGAAAATTCACACATAAAGAGAAAGGAAAACACACAAAAGAAAGTCATAGTTACACTTTGAAAATAAAATAAAATAAAATAAAATAAATCAATAGCGGAGGGAAAGAAGCAATATCCTTTTTTTTTTTTTTTAATAAAAAACAAACTCGTTTTTTTTTTTATTTTTTTTTTTTTTTTTTTGGATGGGAAAGTACAATTTTTTTTTTTTTATTTATATTTTTTTTTTTTTTTTTTTTTTTTTTTTTTTTTCCAGAGTTTCCATTGTCTTTCCAGCACTTCAGAAAACAACAAAAACAAATAAAAAAGAAAAAAAAAAGGTGAGTTTAAAAAAGTAAGAAAAAAAAAAAAAACAATAAAGACACTGCAATATAAAATAAAGAAAGAAAAATAATCAAAGAAGAATAATTAAAATAAAAAAAAAGAGTTGAAATAAAAGTAAACAAGAAAAGAAATACTCTCCAATATAATTTTAATTGTTATTAACTTTTTTTTTTTTTTTTTTTTTTTCATCTTCTTTACTTTTTTCTCTTGCGTATAATTTTTGTTTATTTTTTGTATTCTTTATTTTTGTCTCTCGCTTCAAAATATGTTGCCTCATTTAAAAATAAAGGGAAAAGAAAAATAGAAATGCACTAAAGTATTGGGAGATTGAAAGAAAAAAGGGAGGAAAAAAAAAAAAAAGAAAAAGAAAAGAAGTACAACATAAATAAGCTTTCAAAAAAAAAAAAAAAAAAAAAAATTTAAGGAAAAAACAATGAAAACACATTTCAACATTAATAACAACACAAAAAATTTTGATTATTACTCTTGTTTCAATTTTTTTTTTTTTTTTTTTTTTCTGTACTTTATTAGTTTTCAGTTGATTTATTTATTTATTTTATTTTATTTTCAGTGCCAGGTAAAAAAAAAAATAAATAAATAAATAAATAAAAAAATAAAGACTTTGATATATTCATAACTTCTCTAATCACCACGAGAGCGTGAGAATTACAATTTTTTTTTTTTTTTTTTTTTTCCTCCCTATAAGAGGCGTAGAGTACTCCCTTCCATTGAAAAAAACAAAAAAAAAGAGAGGAAAAAAGTCAAACAAACAAACAGAGTTGAAAAAAAAAAAAAATAATAATAATAATAATAATAATATTAATAAAAATAAAGATAAAAGTCACACAGATCTACTGACTAAGAAAATTAATTAGTGTCAAGATTTCTTCTTAGTGTTTTCTATGTACTTTTTTTTCTTTCTTTCATTTCTTTCTTTTTTTTTTTAACAAACATTAAAGCCTTGTTGTGGCAATAATATTGTTTGTGAACTCTGCTGCGAGGATGGATATGATGGAAGTGATTGTGAATGCATTAATGAATTTGTTATATTTTGTTGCGGAATTCCACTAAAAGTACCTTGCGGCATTGCAAATTGCATAGCTCCTCTTAAATGTTGTGTATTATCATTCATCCCAGCAAACATTCCCCCACATCGTATACACATTATAGAGTGATCATAGGGAGAAATATAATATATTTCCATTTGAGAAATAGTTGAGAAACATGAGGCACATGTTGCACTTTCACTTATAGGAGGAAGTAAAGGCATTCCACCATATCGAACTCGTGGATCTTGCATCATAGTTGGAAACGTCATACTTGTACTATTACTATTATTATTATTATTATTGCAAACAGCTGATGTATTTGGTTTTAACTCATTCATTCCATGTTGTTGTTGTTGTTGTTGTTGTTGTTGTTGTTGTTGTTGGGGTATTCCTCCCACAGGTGCGGTAACAAAATAAAAATTAACTTGCGGTGAAGAAGCAGGTGGAGGCATAGCCCCAAAGAAACCTCCACCAGTAATATTATTATTATTATTATTATTATTAGTAGTATTAGTAGTATTTGACATGGGATTATATATTCCTGTAGGATGAGGATGAGGGGGAGGTGGAGGCATGGCTCCAAATATATTTGCAGGTCCCACTCCTCCTCCTCCTCCTCCTGGAATAATAATACCTACAGCATTATTATTATTATTATTATTATTATTATTAAAATTATTATTATTATTCATAATAATATCTTGACGACCTGCAGACTTGACAGCACTCTTTGAGTTCGACCCCCGCCCTCGCATATATTGTGGTGTTAATTCCTCCAATACAAGAGCCGCCTTTGGTACACCTCGTAGTTTATCTCTTAAAAAACTATTAATATAATCTTTTAATTGTGTTGCCTGCTCTCGCCCCACCACCCACACACACGACACATCACATAATACGCGCTTTGAATAACTTAATAACACAGGCAATGCAGTGCGATTAACCACAACAAAGGCACACGTTCGACTTTGATTGTGACTTTTCACATCCCGCACGTGTACATTAATATTTGCATCCGCGCCAATCGCTCGAAGTAATGCGGCGGTGTCTTCTTCAGAGTAAGTTGAGGGGAGTTGTCCTACAAATACACCAACAGGGCTTTCTTTCATTGTAGACGCTGGGACTTGTTTTTTATTTACAAATGAGCGAAAATCAATAGACTTTCCATACATTGGAGGATCTGTAATAGAGGCATAGACACTTGTATTTGGAGTTCCAGATTCATTTAGGGAATTATTTGTTTTTGCAGCATCGGTATCAGGAGAATATGGAGAAGAGGAAAATATATTTTTAATATGAGCTCCAATATAATCCCGTGAAAGAGACGCGGCACCAAATAAAGGGCTAATAGTTCCTAATGATTCTGCTAGATCTGAAGAATATTGATGATTAATATTATGATCTTGCTGAAAACATTGTTGAAAATTTATCTCACCTACATTATTAAATATATTATTCTCCAGTGTATCATCGAGTAAAGATAAAGCTTGAGGATCTAACTTACTAGGTTTAGGTGGTAAAAAGGAAGAAAAATCTTGTTCCAGTTTGTTATTATTGTTAATATTATTTTCATTATTATTATTATTATTATTGTCATTATCGTCATCATCAAAATCACAAAGGTCAGTACGAAATTCAGGAAACTGAGAAAATATGGTTTCAAAAGATTCAGAATCTCTATTAACTAAATCATCATCAACACTGTTACTGAAGATTTTGTCGATATTCATGCCGCCAAAATTATCACTCATTGATGTAATTTATACAAGAGTTTTTTTTCTAATTTAAGAAAACCTCAATAATAATATTAAAAACAATAAGTAATAAATATTCAAAACAAAAAAAAAAAAAATACTCTTAAATTTTCAAGAGTTTTTCCTTTTTTTTTTTTTTTTTTCTTATGGCCAAAGAAAAAGTTATCTATCCACTATAAAACACAATATGAATTTACCTCAAGTTAATAAAAAAACAATAACTAAAAAAAAAAAAAAAAAGGTTGAATACTCTATTACTCCTGTAAAAAAATAAAAGGAAAAATATTTAATCTTCCCTTTTGTTCCTATTAATCAATTATGGAGTCCTTTTTTTTTGTTGTTGTTGTTTTTACTATGATTTCCTTTTATTCCTTTTTTTTTTCTTTTGTGTTTGGTGTAAAGGAAATTATAAAATCAAAATATATACTTGTTTTTCTTATTGTATTACCTGAGGTTGTTATTTACTTATTTTTTTTTTTTTTTTTCTCTTTGAGCAGCAAAAAAATAGAAATATATATATACTAATTCTATATTAAAAAAAAAAAAAAAAAATTAGAATAGAATAGAATAGAATAGAGCAAAAAAGAATTTTTGGGGTAAAAAAAAAATAAAAATAAAAAATGCACATATTTATTATTATTATTATTATTATTATTATTATTATTATTAGAGGAAGAGGTTTGAAGTTAAAAATATACATGCATAGAAAAACAAAACAAAAAAATACATATATTTTCAAATTAAAGAGCCTTTTTTTTTTTTTTTTTTCCCTCAAGAAATCTATTTACATTTTATAAAAATCTTTTTCTTTTCTTTTGTTTCTTCTCTTTAATTTAGCCTAATTCATTGTCTTTAAACGGCTCTTGCGACGTTTAGTAGTCTCATCTTCTCTAGCTCCAATAAGAGAAATAACTGTTGTATCAGTTCGTCGTGATTCCCAGAAATTTTTAACTATTTCTTTCATTGCTTCTCGTGATTCCGTACGCTTTTCATGTTTTCGCTTAATATCTTCACTAAGTTTATTAGAAATTTCATGAATCATTCCTTTTAACTCTGCCACATCCACATCTTCATCCATTACAACAGGTGGAATTACATTAGAAGGAGAAACTGCCCCAACACGAGATGAAATTCGATCATTTGGAGATTTAATTCTTTGCTGCAACATTCCTTGAGAACTATTAGGTGGTGATTGGTGTGTTGGAGGAATTATTTCAACGGCACGAAGTGGAAGTAATTGAATACGATATTGAGATTCATTTAATATAGGAGCATGTAAATAATTAACTTCATCTTCTATTTCTGTTATAACACGCGGGGCATCTGCGGGAGAAGTTGGTATTTCTTTTAAAATTCCTCCTGTTCCTGTTCCTTTTTCTTTTTCTCCTGTTCCTCCTCTTGTTAATTCTTTTACTTGTGTTAATATTATATTTCCCTCATCTGTTGAAGGTAAATATGGCATTAATATATTTCGTGGATTATCTAAAAATCGTTGTCGACTTAAACGTCCTTGATCGGCTTTTAATATTTCTTCCATTGAAAGAGTTGTGTCTTTTTGTTTTCCTTTTATATTACTTACTCGTGAGGCGTGGGAGGAGGAATTTTGTTCAGAGTTTCCATTATCAATAGGTGGGACCCACATAGAACGTAATGTTAATAAAGGATCTTTTGCTGGGGCACTATTTTTAACATCAACTTTAGAAGAAAAATGAATGCGAAGATCAAAACTTACATTTAATCCCTCATCTGTGGAATCTAAATATAAAGTAGAAGGATTAGGTGATTGTGCAAGACTTGGAGAATTATAACCTGTTCTTTCAACAGAATTCATATTTCCAGTAGGTTTTCGTTTATCAATATTAGAACGTCCTTTTCTTGATGGGGCTGAGGGAATTTCTTTTGAAGATTGTGTTGTTAATTGTTCTGGTTGCAAAATTGTTTGTTGTTCTAATCTTTCTGTAAAAGCACGAGGATCAGAAATATATTCTTCAATTTCTTGTTGACGTTTTTTAATTGCTTTTTCTTCAGCATCTACACGAAGTGTACGAAATTTTACTTCTTGTGCTAAACGACGTCGTTCTTCCCATTCTTGAACTTTTTTTTCATCTAACCAAGCTTCAATAGCATAAGCAGCAGTTTTAACTTTATCTCCCAATTCAAGTATAACATGAGAAATAAATAAATGAGAATTACAAGTTTCTGAAATAAATATTGGAGGTATTTCTACACTACCTAGGCGAATAACTTTAATATAAAATGGTATAGGATCTTTAGCATCAATATCAAGTAATAAAGTAAAAGAAGTTTTATCTACAATTGTACATGTATATGAAAAAAGTAAAGCATTACTTCCACGTTTTAATTGTCCTTTTTCTATAAAAGATAGAATATTCTGTGGAATTTGTTTATATGAATCTAACATTCGATCTGATGATAATGTAAGTTTCCAAAGACCTTTTCCACATAAAGGTGGAGATTTTTCTCTTATAAAATTATTATCTTTTTCATCTAAATTTGAAGATTCAGGACTTTCATTAGGTATTGTAGGATTTTCTGAACTTATATTATTTATATTATTATTATTATTATTATTATTATTATTTTCAGATATTAAAGATGCTGAAGTTATATCAATCATAGCATATGCCATTACAAGAAATCCATGTTGATTAGGTTCAATTAATTGATTTACAAGTCTACCTACTGCTCCTGTACGAATAATACCAGTATCAAGATCCATTAATAAAATTTTACAAAAAGAAATAATAGGAATTTCAGAATTACATTGTGCAGATTCTTCTAAAAATTCTTTTGAAGTTGTTTTTGTACTAATAACTCTTCCTCTTGTAGTTTTAACTTCTTTTTGAAAAGAAATAGGAATATCTCTATGTACTGCAGGATCTTCCCCAGATTCAAGAGTAGAAATAACAAAAGAAATTTTAGTTGGTTCTTTTACTGTAAATTGTCTTTTAAACCAAATTATTTCTTCATTAGGTTTTTCTATACCTATATGAACACCTGCATCAGTCATTTTAAATATATTTGCAGAACGAAGTACTTCTCTTTCATCTCCCATAATAATTTCTTTTGTAGAAAGAATAGCAAGAGGATGTTGGGAGTCAAGTCCTATTGCAGTTAAACGTAAAATATGAGATCCAGGAGGTAAAGTATATAACATACATTGTAATTTACCTGGTTCATAAGTAAAAGTTCCTACATTACTTAAAACATCACCACGATCCCAAGTATATAATTCAATATTTACATCTTTAAATTCTTCTTTTATACTTTTACTATCTGCTGAACGACTTGTAGATTGTGCAGAAAGTGGTCTACTACCTGTAGAAGCAGAATGTGGACGACTTTTTAAAGTTACTTGAGGAGTATTTATAGGAATAGAATTAGCAGAAAGACTTGCTAAAACTAATTGTTCAGATTTATCAGATGTAATATGAATCCATCGTATTGTATTTCTTTTTATTGGACTACTAGGAGCTGTACTTACTGGACCTTTTTTTCTTGAATTAGAAGCTATTGAAGATGTTTCATCTACTGCAACAAATCTATTACTAAAACGAAAAGGACTTTCTTCACCAAGTTGATGCCAAACTATAAGATCTAAATTTTTTATTAATTCTTCAAAAGTTACCCAAAATGAAGATTGTAATGAAACAGATCCAGATATTTTTCGTTCTATTTTACTATAAGGTGAAAAACGTAATAAATCTTGTATATCATTATCTTCACTTTCAAGAGTTAATTCTTTAGCTTCTATTAAAGTAGATGGAGGATTTGTAGAAATTTGTAAAGCTAAAGTATTTCGAAAAAGAACAATTTCATGTATAACAAATAATTTTTTTTTACCATTTGTTAAATTTCCTACTGCACAAACTATAGGAGGTGTTAATAAATTTTCATCTATTATACCTTCTTCTATAGGAGAATTACTTTGATTTTCTTTAACTAATAGAGTTTTTTCTGTTGGAGAAGTTGATGGTTCTATTTCTGCTACTTTTTCCATTTCTATATTTCCTTCTTGTTTTGATGATAAAGTTTCTTGATTTCCGACAAATTCATTTATATCTGAAGCAGGAGGAGAAAAATGTGCTGAAAAAGCTTCACTATTAGGAAGTTCTTTACGATATTCTAATAATAATGCACATGCTGTTGCAGGATGATTTCTTGAATTAATACGCTGCGGGGCCCATTCTCCTCTTAAACAAGTAATAATAGTTTCAGGATCTGTAAAAAGAAGATGACGACTTGAACCAAGAGCATTAAAAATTGCTTTTGCTAATAAAGCCGACCAAATTTCTTTTTGAGATGTTATGGTTAAAAAAGGACGTCCTAAAGCATCTATTGGTAAATAATCATCAATCATAACTCGACGAAATGCACCATCAATAAAAAGTCGAACTGCATATTTTCCATAAGGGTTATAAACAGGATGAGATGTACCAGGAGCATGTGGATAAATAAGTTCCCATAAATATTCACCTTTTTTAATAACACTTTGAGCATGTTCAATAAATCGTATAGCACAATTAAAGGCATCCATTACAAATGGAGGAGGTTCTGAAAGTTTTGATAATTCTTCTACTTCTTTTAATCTATGTCGTAATTTTGTACTATAACTTTCTTCAGATGCTTCTGCAGGTGTAGGAGCACATCCATATTTTAAAGTAGGATCATATGCTTGCATTAATGGTTGTAATTCACGATATTTTTCAATAACTTTAGTATCTGGTAAACTTGACCATTCTTTAGTTGCATTTTCAATTTCATTACTTTTTAAATTTTGTACAATTTCTGGAAATTGTATATGTATTGGAACAGGAGGTACAAAAGATTTAGAATCATTTTTTTTACCTGTAGGAGCTGAAGTTACCTTGGCTGCTTCTTCGACTGCTTTACTATTAAAAATTTCACGTTCTGTATCATATGGATTAAGAAAAGGTGTCATATTTCGATGAACTGTTGGACGAAAAGGAGTAAATATATCTACAGGACGTTTCCATTCAACTACAATATCTTTCATAGTTCCAGATCTTGTTTGAATACTACCACTACTACTAGAATTATTATTATTATTATTATTAGTAGAAGAAACAAATTTAATAGTTTCCTTAAATGCTTCACATTGCCAATCATCTGGAGGAACTACAATTTTTCCTTCTGTGTTACGAAACTCCACCACAGCTCCTGGTGTGTGGGCTGGAAGTCCTAAACTTCCACCCCAATTCTCTTGTTGAATTTGTGTTTCATCCCATACTGGAAGTACAGTGTTAACATTTCCTGTTAATGCACCAAAAAATGGAGTATTTTTTTTAGTTCGATTTGCCATCTCTATAAAACGATTGAATAATAATGGGAGAAAGGAGGAGGTGAGGGGGGTGGGGGTGATAGTAAAATAATATAATCTGTAATAAAACTCTTTTTTTTTTTTTTTGGAAATCAAATAGATAAAAGACGTGGAGGGAAAAAAAAAAAAAAAAATTAAAAGGGGTTTATTTAATTATTATTTATTATTATTTTTTTTTTTTTTTCACCATAATAATAAAAGTGTACAACACAGAAAAAAAAAATAATAATAAAAAAGGAATCTTCTCTCTCTTTTTTTTTTTTTTTTAATTAAGGGGGAAAAAATGGGGTAAGAAGGAAAAAACTGTACCAGTAAAGAATAAAGAAAAATATAACAAGAAAAAAGAAATAGGAGAGACCTATATCAAAATTTTTTTTTCTTTTTCTTTTGTTCTTCCGGATTTATTTTTGTTATTCTGTTGTTATTTGGATCTTTTTTCTTTTTTTTTTTTTTTTTTTTTTTGGGGGGGGGGGGGGGGGGGGGGGGGGGGGGGGGGGGGGGTTGGG
>JASANY010000931.1:0-39263 GCA_030849755.1 Trypanosoma avium | reverse complement strand
CCCCCCCCCCCCCCCCCCCCCCCCCCCCCCCATTTCATATATATTCTACCCTATATCGCGAATTAACCGTTTGACCCAAATATTTAATTTACCAAGTGTATTTCGCTGTAGCATTAAAAAAAAAAAAAAAACACGCAATCCAACAAACACAATATGAGATAAGATGCACTTTGATTAATTAAATTTAATTCGGTCTGATACTAAGCATTGAGCACAAAAAAAAAAAAAAAAAAAATAGAAAATTTGAATAATAATAATAATAATAGTTTTCTGAACTTATTGAAAAAGTTTAAATTCAAGAGATACTTCTGTTAATATATATATATATATATATATTCATTTACACTTCCCAGTTTCTTTTACTCCCTTTTATCATCACTCTTTCCCCCGCCCCCTTGGCCGGTAAGTGAAAAACACTATATAAAATAAATTCGCAAGAAAAAAAAAAGGATGGGTGGAGTAAGGAAGATTGAAATATTTTTATAAATAAATAAATATATATTATATCACATTAGTTGCTCCATTAATGTTGCCACATCTCCTTTCACATCTTCAAGCATTTTAAGTATTTCATTATCAGACTTATCAGATCCCAATCCCATCTCACGAATTTGCCGCATTTCATCACTAAATCGGTGGAATGTTTCACGCGTCTCCACCTCTGGTTCCTCCTCGTAATCAATTTCCATCATTGTGACACAATTCACAGGCCGCTCCACCCGATCCTCCTGCACTGGAGGAATAAAATTCGGTGGAAGCTCTGAAAGTGACTTTTGTGCTAATTGTTGACAGAAATTATTAAATTGCTCCCGCTCTTGTCGGTATTGTACCAACGCCGCCACATTCGCTGGGGCCCCCGCATCCTTTGGGTCAGGATCACTTAATAATGACACCACTGAAATTAAAACAGATCGAATTGTTTGTATCGGCGTCCACCGCATCATCGCCGTCTCCTCCGTATTCATCTCATCCTCGCCTGGTGGGTGTAATATTGAAATACACACGCGCCCGTCTGCATAGACGTTCGGGTGCCAAATACTCGAGAGGACTTTAAACACCGGGGGCTCCATTGGGAACTCCTTAGGGAAGCGTAGCTCGGCTCTGTAAACCCCAGGAGCATAAGGAGTGCCCTGGGGGCCTGCAAACCAAACAGTCCACACGAAGAGATCCTCCGCCTCCACTCGAAATCCAGCGGGGGGGTTCGTCGTCAACTCCCGCAGCTGTTTTTGTAAGTGAGGAATTGCAGACATAATTAAATATAAATTAATAATATATATATATAATATTATATTAAATTGTCTGCTTGGGTTGTTTGTCTCTTTTTTTTTTTTTTTTTTTTTTTTTTTTTTGAGGGGACTTTTTTTTTTTTTTTTCTATTATTTTATTTTATTATTATTTTTTTTTTTTTGATGTGAGTGTATGCGTATATCAAGGTAGGTGTCCAAATATAATAAAAAAAAAATATTTTTTCAAACAAAAATCTTCAGAATCTGAAGGGTAGCTTAATAAATTTACATACTCAAAAAAAAAAAAAAAAAGAAGATAGCAAAAAAAAAAAAAAGACGTAAAAATACAAAATACAAATGAACTTGAAAAAATAATAATGAAGGTAATAAAATATATAAGTATAAATATATATAATAAAATTTTCTTTTAATAATAATAATAATAATAATAAATCAATAGCGAATTAAACAGTGTATATGATATTACACGAACACATACACACATAAAGAGAGAAAAATAGAGAAAGACATCACAATATAGTCTCCAAAGAAGATGAAATTATTAAGCCCAAATTTAGAAGAAGGAGAATAAAAAAATAAAAAAATAGAGGGAAATGGAGAAAAATGTGGGATCATTACAGAAAAAAAAAAAAAAAAAAAAACAGTAAAGAGAATGTAAATATATATATTCGTAAAACTTTAAAAACTGGAATGCAAACCAATTATTTAATATTTGAATTGTATTTTTTTAATCCTTTTTACTCCTCTATACATTATCTATTTTTCCTAAAGACAAATTTCATTTTCTTTTTTTTTTTTTTTTTTTTTTACTCTCCCACCTTTCTTTTTTCCTTTTTTTCTTCTTCTTCTTTATCGTTCATCATCACTTTCATCATCAATGTCACCATATTGCCACATTCCTTTATGTCCTCGTCGAGCAATTTCTTGTGCCGCCTCGTGTCTTTTATATTCTTTAGGATCAACACTTTGAGCTGTACGATCTAATAAGGCAACCCCTCGCTGCAATAATGTTTCACTAAGCGAGGGCACATTTTCATTAACAGTTACTGTAAAATAAACATTCCCTTGCCCATCTTTATAAACTTCTTTTGCAATTACTGGACCCTCTGTGTAATCATAAACCGTATCACAGGCGTAACCAATATTAGTTTCAGGCGAGGGAACTTTTGTTTTAAGAAATGCCAAACGTACAAGTCGTGCAAGTGGGGCTGTTTCACGGGCTAGAGCAAACTCTGGACCTCGTGGAAGTGCTCGAACATCTTTAATTCGAACCTCAGATCTTGTACCAAAATCGATAAAAAGTACTGTTATAATTGGATCATTCTTTTTAGCATGTAAAACTTTAGCACGATGCCATGACTTATCTCCTTTATATTGTGCCACCACCAATTCACCTCGCTTGGGTTGATATTCATTTCCAATAGTTGCAGCTTGTCTTGCAAGTTCTTGTACGGAGGACATCATTTTTTCTGCTTCTTCTGTATGTTCTTGTAAATAAACGGAGTAACCATCTTCACCAACTTCTGATAACTCATATGAAGCAAATTCAGAATTAGGACCAATAGAAGGGGTATAGGATTTAATACCAGTTGAATTTCGTTCTGCTTCTAATTTTGCTGCACGTTGTGGAATAGCTGCACCATTTGACCAAATATTTTTTTTAGCACTTCGTGCTTTTTTTTCAGCTTCAATAAGTTGTTCCAAATATGGAAGTCTTTCAGCATTAGCTACTGTTGCAAATCCAGCTTCTACAATAGTAACAGCAAAATTATTACCTCCTGGAATTAAAACAGTAGAAATAAAATTTCCTGCTTTATCAACAGTATGAACTTGAATTTCAACTTCAATTTGTTGTAATGTAGTAATAGCAAAAATTTTAGATTCTTCTGCATATGGATCAGGATTTTCAGATCCACTTACAGCTCCCATAGGAGTAATAATACCTGCAACTTTTACAGGAATTTGAAAATGTTCTTTTGGAATATAAATACGAAGTGAACTTCCACCAAGAACAACATCCACAATACCTTTTAATATAGGTGGACGATTTCCTTGCATACCACGTTGGAGAAAACTAAGATAATACTTTCCACGAGCACTTCCAAGATGACTTAGTTCTACAACTTTTCTTTCAGGAGCTTTTTCTTTACTATAAATACCAAGACCTTCAGCACGAGCTTTATCTGAAGCATTTTGTAAAAGTGAAGCTGCAGAACAAACATCATTTCTTCCAAGAGAAAAAGAAGCATATCCTGTTTCTAGTAAAGAAATACCAATATTTGCTCCAGTTTCTGGAATTGTTACAAGTGCAACTGGTCTTATTTCTTTTGTTTCTGCAATTTGTCTGGCATATTCAACTCTTACTGTAACACGTTTACCAATATAATGTGTACGTAAAAATTCACGAGCCTCCCATTCATAATCACTGTATGTTACACGAGTTTCAGGAGAACGTCCATCTTGCTCACGAGTAACATTTTTACTAGAGCGAACTCCAGCAAGTGAAACACGAATTATTTCACTTGTTTCATCTGAAAGTACTGCGATAGTATCACCGTTAATAATTTGAATAACTACAGCACTGAATAACATTGGTCCTTTATATTCTGGTCCTGTATTTCCATTTGCATTTGCTACAGGTATTCCTGGTGCGGTAGCTGCAGATCCATAATCCACTTGAAGTTTATTAGTTGAATTTGGTTCTTCAAAATTTTTCCATAACCCTTGACGAGATGTTCGAGCTTCTTTTTCAGCAGCCTGTAATTCTTCTGCTCGACTTGAAAATCCCAACGTGGAACCATTTAATTTTACAAAACCTCTTGAAAGTAATTCGGTTTGAAATACACCTTTTGAAGAAGTAATAGATCCAAGAATATTTCCAAACGTATCCACACCTTCAAAAAGAATATTAACTTTACGATGTAATAAATAACGTTCAGAGTGAAATCTTGCAGCAGTTGAAACCGCCATACAATCTGCATCTTTAATTGTAACACCAGGCATATGAAGTGCGATATGTGTTGAACCAAATTCTTTAGCAGAAATCATACAAATTGTAGGCAAAAGTACCTGCTCCACACGCACAAGAATTTCTTTTCCTTTTAATCGCTCTCCAAGCTTTGCAGTTTCTTCTGCACTTAGTTCTATTAAATTTCGTACATGTTGTGAGGCATCTGGGGCGAAAAGTCCCCTTTTTGCAGATTTTGCTTGATTCATAAGAGAATTATATTTTGTAAAAAGAGATTTTTCCATTCGTGCTGGAATACGATCTGGAATTGTGGCAAGACCATTTTCAAGTAATAATACAGAAGCATCTTCTCCACTCATAAGTGTTAATCGCCCAGCATGACGTTGTAAAGCATCAATAATATAATCTTCTGTAAACTTTACTGGTTTTCCAATAAATTTAGTTCGAATTAATTCTGCTGCTTCAAACGCACAGGGTTCTTCAGTGCCAAATTCTCCTGTAGATGTACGTCTAGCAAGTTTAGGGGCTTGAATAAAACTTAATGCAATTTGTTTTAAATTTGGGCCTTCCGGTGTTGGGGGTCCAAGAAGTGTAAGTCTGTCTGCATTATCTACTGCAAAAACAATGTAGGACATTTTTTATTTACTTCCTTTTTTTTTTTTTGTTTGTTTTTCCTTGTAAACCGTGTGTTAGGTTCCCTTTTTTTTTTTTTTCTTTTTGATTTTTTATTTGTGTATATATGTGGATTTTTTTCTCTTTTTTCTTTTTTTTTTTAATTTTTATAATAATAATAATTTATTTATTTTTTTCTTTTTCACCCTTTAATAATTAATTTTCCCAAGATGTATTTGCGTGAAACCCTAAAAATATATATATATATGTAAAGTAAATGAAAAACTTTTAAATAGTAGTGGAAAATATTATTAAAAAAGTATACCATTATAAAGAAGAAAAAAAAAAGACCACAACTATAATAATAATAATATATATATATCACCCCCAATTCCGAAAAAAAAAGAAAATCTTTATGAAACTGTACAACTTTTAATAATCTACAAAAGAGAAATGTTTGGCGCTTTTTTTTTTTTTTTTTTTTTTTATAGACGTGTTGCTTCTGGTAAACCCATAATACGCATTTCACGACCCATATCATGTGGCTGAGAATTATTTTGCAACTCCGGTATTCTTTCAGAAATTATTTTATTATAATAAATAGAAACAAGTTTTCGTTGACTTGCTGTTAAATTTACAAAATATGGTAAAGCAACACTATCAAGTGATATCCAAATAGAAACACAAACAAGAACTGCAGTAAGACGAACTTCTGAAATATTATGTTGAATTGCATGAACAATAATATTACAAACACGATGAAAAACAGCTTCTGTTATAATTCCTGGAGGTTTATCATGTGAAGTTATATTTTCATTAAAATTATTTGGAAGTAATATAACACTTCTTCCAAGTTGAATAAAAATATGTTCTATTGATTCTAGTAAAGTTAACCAACCTCTAGAACTATAATTTAATTCATTACTATTTTTAAGCCAATTTTCTAAACTTACAGCAAGAGCATTAAGACAGTGATCAGTAGAATATAATCCACTATTAAGAATTAATTGTAATAATGCTACAGCTTCTATTTGAACTTCAGGAAATACATCATCAATTCCAATACGTGCTAATAAAATAATACGTTTTAAATATCTACAAATAGGACGTTGTAGAACTCTACTACTAACTGCAGTGTGTAAAAGAGAAATAGCACGACGTCGAACATTATTATCAGGTTCAGAAGAAAAAGGAATAAGTTTTTCTAATTGTAATAAAAGACGTCCAAAAGCTTCTAACCAAGAATTTGGATTTATTGAAATCATTGTTTTAATACGATCCAAAAGAGCACAATTATCTATAGCACCATATACTTCTTCAAGTCTATCTAAAATATCAATAACATTATTATTATCATTATTATTATTATTTTGTAGTATTCTATTAGAAAAAGTTTTAATATTATTTGGATCATGATAAATAATATTCTTACTTTGAACTGGTTGTACCTCAATTTGAGAAATATTTTTTAATTTTGGAGACATACTAGTTCTCACCCCTTCAACCGTTTTATTATTATTATTATTGGATGATTGACTTCTTCCATCATTTAAAATATGTTTATTAGGTGAAATACTTTCTTTATTTGTATTTTCATTTATAGTATTATGAATAATATTAGATGGTGATGTAATTTTAGATTTGTCAATATTCTTTTTGGGGGATTTACTTTTTAATAATTTCTTATTTGATTTGGGTGAAATTATATTATTATTATTATTATTATTATTTCCACGTTGTGCTAATGCATCTGCAAATGGTGAATTTATCTGTGGAGTTGGATGTTGTAATATTCTTTCACCCAAAGAACGTCTTCTACACTCTTGAGATAAATGTGGAATTGTAATTTCAAGTGTTTCAATTAAAATATCCCGCTCCATAGAAGTTAACTGTAATAATGATCGAAGAAATGAAGTTTTTGCCACAACATATAATGCTGTTAAAGCTGCAACACATGCCTTATATACATCACTTTCTTTTTTATCATTTTGTATTAATAATAACATTTGATGCATTGCTTGTTTCATTGGTGTTAATTGTGTAAAATATTCTGAACTTTTTGTATAAATATATTGAACATACTCCAAGGCATGTACTTTTACTTTTGGAATTACAACATCCTCTAGTGTTCGATAAATTGCATGTGTAATATCATCTACAGCATTTGTTTTAATAATATTAGCAAGAAGTTCTCGTGAAGCTATTGATAATATTTCTTTATGACTACTAACATTTACTAATAAAGATGTAATTAAATCTGGTAATTCATCCTTTAATAAATTCGGTGAAATACGTAGAATTAATTTAATAACTTGAATTGCTGCCTGTGAAACACGAACATTTGGATCATTTAAACGTGGAATTAATAATTTTATACATTCTGTTTTTTGATTATAATGAATAAAATCTTCTGAAACTCTTTGAAGACCTAGTAATCTTTGCGACCATGATGTACTTCGTAATGCATCTTGTACTAAAACCCAACTTTCTATTGCATCTATTTTAGAATCTTGTTTATTATTATTATTATTATTATTATTATTATTATTTATTTTTTTATTACTTTTTTCCTCTTGTAATTTCTTAGATTTTTTAGGAGTTATAGAAATAGATAGTGATGCATTTTCTTTTACTAACTTATCATTACTATTATTATTATTATTATTATTATTACTAATATTTTCATTCATAACAATATTAGTCGTTATTGGTATTCTATCATTTATTAAAGTATCTTTATTCATCTTTTTCATATCTTTTAATTGTTTTTTCTCTTCTTTTTCTTTTTCTTGTTGTAGTTTCTTTTTAATTATATTTCCTCTTTGCTCTCGTGTTAATGCACGTTTCACTGAATTTTCTAATCCATTATAAATTATATTTGCCGCTTCTATTTCTGTTGCATGAAAAGCCCAATAACATTCTCTAGCACTTTTCCTTGTTTCTGCATCCGCATCAATTAATCCCTCACGAATTACTTTACATAATGTTTCAATATATTTTGATAATGGAAACTCCCCATCATTGTTTTGACTTTGTTGAATTATAATTTGTAATATTTTAAATGCATGATTTCGTATTGCAGCATGACGAGCATGACATCCTCGTAATAATTCAATAAAAGCACTAGAACCAAAACTATTTGTAATTGCTAAAACTTTTAATGTTTCACTTGCAGAATTAACAGATATTTTTTTTGTACAAGAAGTCATATGAAGTAATGAAGGAATAAACCATTCTGTTATAATTTGCCAAGCGGAACGATTAGTTGAATATTTTGCAAATGTTATAATTACTAAACAAGCTTCACTACTTAATATTGTTCGTAATTCTTCAATATGTCTTTGCAGCGGAACCTTTAAATATGTACTCATAATAGAGAGAAATCCCTGACGTTTTGAAACATCTTCGCGTGCTAAATTAATTAATTTCTTTAATGCCTCAAGACGTTCTTCCCAGTTTTCTAAAGAAGATTTATCTTTTGTAGAGGGGTTAAGAATTTCAGATATTTTTTGAATTTCAATAGTAAATTCACGATCACTCATATTATTAGTAGTAGTAGTAGTAGTAGTAGTAGTAGTAGTCGTAGTAGTATTTATTATGAAATTATAGAGAGAAGAGTTAATAATAATAATATCACAATATAGTAGATTGTTCTTTTTATTTTTAAACACCTTTTTTATTTTGGCTATTTTACACAGATTCTTCTATTATTACTACTAATTGTTTATTATTATTATTAAGAGAGAAAGAAAAAAAAGAAAAAATAAATATTCCATAAATAATTCAGTCTTTCAAATAAAAACAGAAGAAGAAGACTTTAAATTAATTTAAAAAAAAAATAATAATAATAATAATCTAAAAAAGAAATATATAAAACGGTATTATTTTCTTATAGTACCCTCCACAATAAAAAAGAAAAAATAGTACACAATAGTAAACTCTAAATGTTTAAATTTTTTAAAAAAATAAAATCCCTTTTTATTTCTTTAGATAGAAATATAAAAAAAAAAGAAAAAAAAATTATTTTTTTTTAATTATTATTATTAAATAGATGTTAATTCCATAGCTGCGGTTTTTCCTATACTCATAGCAGTAGATACAGAACCTGCTTTTAATGCATCAAATCCACTAGATTTCCATATTTCTTCACTTACACCTGAGCAATCTCCAATAAATAAATTTTTACAATCAGAAACACGCAAACTATTTTCATTTGTTAATATATTAGCACAAGAACCACTACCAAAACCTAACCAAAATGAATGTTGTTTAATATAAGATTTCATATATGTTACACACTGTGAGGATTCTTTTACCCAATTTAATAATTCTTTTGCTCCACTTTTCTGTTTTTCTGTTAATTTACTTACTGGAGTATGCATGAGTTGAACATATTGAATAGCTCGTGTGGAATTTATACTATTATTATTACTTTTATTATTTTGTATTAAAGTAACATCTACAGCTTCTTGCCCAGTAGAGAGATATGAAAGTGGTTTTTCTAAAACTATTTTTCGACATAATTCAATACCTTGTATAAATGCAGATATTACATTATTACTTACTTCAGAAGAAAGTGTAGAAAAAGGAGAAGAAATTACTTTTTTAAGTTTTTTATCTTCTTTTTCTTTTTCTTTTTCTTGACTTTTTGAAATATCTTTATTATTTTTTAATTCAAAATATATCCCATCCACTCCACGAAGTGTCATTAACATTATAAATCCTTCTCTAAATGCTCCCAGTGTTCTATCTAAACCTAAACAATTATATAAACTTCTATCACGCCCACCAAAGGGAATTAAAAATATAATAATTTCCGCCTTTGGACCTAATATAGGAATATCAATAGCTGCTAAAGTATCACAAATAGGATTAAGAAAAGGACCACGTCGTGTTAAATAAAATGATAAATATGATTTAAATGAACGAATATTTATTTTATCATCTGAAATTCCAGGCATTGCTTGAAATATAAGAGGTAATGTAATAGCATCATGAATGATAAAAGGTTTTTGAATAAAATGTGGAAATACTTGATGAAGAATTTTAGGAGTTCCTACTACACCTGCTGATAAAATAACACCTTTTTGAACTATAATTGTAAAAACCTTATTATTATTATTATTATTATTATGTAAAGATTTACAAGTAACACTTGTAATAGTTTTATTATCATTTATAGAAATATTTATAACTTCACAACCTTCTGCAACTAGAAATTTTGAAGAATTATTTTTTGGTTGAAATAAATAATTTGAAATTGGCAAACGACGTCCATCTTTATCTAGGCGAAGTAATCCTGGAAATACACTATTATTAGCATGAGGATTATCTAAAGTAGAAAGATGTTTTTTTTTTAATATTACTGCTGCAGATTCTGCAAAACCCCAAGATAATGGATTTCGACTAACTGTAAAATTATAAGGAATATTTATATTTACATTATTATTATTATTATTATTAGATTTTTTTTCTTTTGTATATAGTGAAGGCATATAAAGAGCCCAATCTAAATTAGAACTCCCACCAACTCCCCTTCCTCGTGGGTATGGCGTAAACAATAAAGACTCATCACTATTATTAATATTATTATTATTATTATTTGTAATTTCACCATTATGAAATGGGCGGTGAATGTACATTCCACTATCCATCGTAGAACCTATAAGATCTACAGAAAAAGATAATAAATTATGCATTTGACAGAGACTCTTAAGTGAATTTAATAATTTAAATAAAGAATTAGAATTACAAGAATTATAAGAAGGATCAAGTCCACGTTCTATAAGAAGAACAGAATTTTCTGAATTTTGCTCTATTAAATAATGTGCTGCTGCAATTCCACCTGGTCCTGCTCCAATAATAATATAATCTATTTTAATATTTTCAGGTAATGTTTTAATAACTTTATATGATCGACACACATAAGGAGAGTTTGGTTGTAATTGCCATATCCAATAGACAATGAGTGCAATTATAGATATAATAACGGCTAAGAGCATCAAAGAAGAAGGGATAGAGAAATAATAATAATAATAATAATAATAATATATTCCTTTTATTTTTTGTTTTTCTAAAATCCTTATTCTTTTTTTTTATATAACTCTTGTAATAGAAGAGGTTAAGCTAATTTAGGAAGAGGACTAAAATAACCCCTTAAAAGGAGGAAAAAAAAATAAAAAATTGTACTAAAAAAAAAAAAAAATGAAGAAAAATTTATTGAAAATAAAAAAAAAAAAAAGAGTAATAGTTTATAAAACAAGGAAAGAAAAGAAAAGAGAGTAAAAGAAAAAAACACAAAAAAACAAAAATAAATAAATAAAAATAAATACAACGCTGGATGCCTCCCAGGTTAGTTATAAGAAACCCCCCCACTTTTTTTTTTTAATTATTATTTTGTTTTTCCTCCCTTTCTTTTTTTTTTTTTTTTTTGTTTCTTTTATTGATTACTTCCTTTTAATTTTTCGTAATCCTCAATTATTGATTTTTTGTTGTTGTTGTTTTTTTTACCTTTGCTTTGCATAGTCGTTTTATTTTTTCGATTGTTTCAGTTTTTATACTTTAGTTTTATTTTTTATTTAAATATATTTTTTTCATTTTTAAAATTATATATATATATTTTTTTTTTTTATTTTTTTTTTTCTTATAGTAATACACACAAAGAGATACAGTTTCTAATAATTATGCCCACCTTTTTTTTTCTTTCCTTAATTTTCCCTAAAAAGTTAATTTTCAATTTATTATTTCTACTTTTTATTATTATTATTATATTTTGATTCATATATATATATATATTTTTTTTTTTTTTTTTTTAATATATTTTTATAAATAAAGCGTCATGCGGAGCTGCGATTTCGCCATCCGACGCTTTAAAAGAAATTTAAAATAAATAAATAGAGAGAGAGAGAGAGTTTGTTTGTGAAAAACAATAAAGAGGGAAAGTAGAGAAAAAATAAAATAATAAAAAAAATTCTAAAAAAAAAGAAAAGAGGGGTAAGTAGAAAATAAATAAATTGATATGGAACTAAAGGTGAGAAAGAAAAAAAAAAAAAAAAATTTTTTAAAGAAAAGAGGAGGAGGAGGAAACACATATAAAAAAAAAGAAAAAAGAAAAAAAAAAAAAACAGACGTAATAGTGATATTAACGAAAAGGGGCGTAAAAAAAAAATAATAATAATAATAAAATAAGAAAAGTAATCATAATAAAAGTAGGACAAATACCTCACCCCCTTACAAAAAAAAAAAAAAAAAACATAAATAAATATAAATTTCGAATTGAGAGAAAAAAAAAAAAAAAAACACCTAGTATGGGAAAGGTTGGGAGTAAAAAAGAATAGAAGTAAAAGAAAATATTTCTTTTTGACAAGAGAGAAAGAAAGAGAAAAAAAAACTCAGATTCCCTCTGCAGATATATATTCTTTATATATATATATATATCACTCTTGCCTATATATTTTGTTTGTTCTGTTTCTTTTAATTTTTACTTCATCATTTCTCGTTTCGTTTCGTTTCTTTTTTTTTTTTTTTTTGGTTACACTTTTCTCATCTACAGCTGAATAGACCACGCATTAAACAGCCAATAATAATAAATAATAAATAATAAATAATAATAATAATAAAGAAATAAAGTTAAAAAAAAAAAAGAGTTTAAGATACGATTGTACAGATATTTTTCCTGCACAAAACTACCTTGCACTCATATACTATTATATATATTATATTATTTTATTTTATTTACTTATATCTACCCCTTCTTTTTTTCCCCCCTCGTTTTTATTTCAAATTAAATTAAAATATAACCTTTTTTTTTTTTTTTTAAGAAAGTGAAAAAAAAAAAAAAAAACTAAAAAACTAAAAAAAAAAAAAAAAGGTAATAACACACGAGATTTACGGAGTAATATATATATTATTTATTTATATTTATGTTTATATATATTATATATATTATAGCAAATCCACCTCCTTTCTCTCATTATCCCCACCAAAGCTGTACTCCGCGAGAGAATCTGATAATCCCTCAATCGCACAACTTTTATATAAATCCACAGGCTGTAAATTACGCCTGCTAAGTGTGAGACTGTGAAAGCCGGAGTTACTTTTATTATTATTATTATTATTATTATTATTATTTTCTGTTTCAGTTGTAAAACAGGCGAGAGTCTTGCGATGGGCTTCTAGTAATTCCCCTGCACTCATTCCAGGCACAATTGTAATTTCTCGCCCATCATAATCCTCTCTTTCTTTATTATTATTATTATTATTATTATTATTATTATTTATTTCATCATCATATGCACTCTCATTTGTTTCTGCAAATGTAGCAACTTGAAAAGTGGGAGCACAGTTGTGGTCAAGCTCTAAGCGTGGCATTATTCTCTTTATATATATATATATATATTTATTTATTTATAATATATATATATATATATATACAATTTTTTTTTCTTTTTATTTTCTCTCTTTTAGCACTAGGTAAAATACTATAAAAATAATAATAGAAAATGGAAAAACAGAAAGGAAAATGTATAATTAATTAATAAAGTTTGTTACATATATATTTATAGGGAGTATGAGTAAGAGAGATAGATAGAGGAAAATTGTGAAGATAAAATAGTTGAAAAAAAAAAAAAAAAAAAAAAAAAAAAAAACAGGTGGAGGGAGGCAAAGAAACAAAGATAATAACTAATAATAATAAAAAAAACGATAAATAAAAAACGATAAACAATAAAATTCTACTGTATCATAATAATGATATATATATATATATATATATTTTTTTTTTTTTAAATAAAAAAAACTTTACTCATCACTATTTAATAAATCAAAATTATCAAATGCCACCCCATCTGCAGCATAAAATTTATTATTAAACTCCACCCAATGTAATCTTAATGCGTGTAGAAATGCAGAGAGAGCTTCCATTCCTACTAATACTGCTAAAGTTACTAATAACCAAATTGCAATTCCTAAAGTTATAAAAATCCCAATATTATCAAAACTAAGAACTTTTACAATTGCAAATGTAAAAAAAACTTCTGAAAGTTGTGCATGAGCTAATGATAACGCCCATAATCGAAGATATGATGCTGTGTTTGAAACACAACCCAAAACATATTCAATTGTATGAATCATATAATGAATAATAATTTCAGAAAGATCAAAATGTGGTAATTCTTCTATTTCATTATTTAAAGAATTTATTATTATAGGAACCGTAGATCCATGATCAGAATAAACATTATCAGTTCTTGTTTCTTCTATTTCTGTAACATCTGTTAATGTCCATGAAGGATTATGAAGTCTAGTATGAGATGTATTATTATTATTATTATTATTATTATTATTATGAGATTCAATAAAAACACTTCGACTACGTGATCTATTTCTTGGTATACTATTAGAATGAACTAATATCATTGAAGAAGTATTAGGAATAGATGATAATAGTTTAATATTTCTTTTATATTTTCTAGCTTCAATAAGAGGCATCATTATTAACATCACTGGAATCATTAAAAATGCTAAAAGTAAAAGTATTACTTGTAATATAGATTGACCTTTAAAAATAGGTTGCGTTACTGTACCTGGTTGTAAAAAAAAATTTGTCATTGTTTCTAATATACTAGGAGCTTCATTTGTATTTTCCCAGTAAATACACCATTTTATAATAATTATAATAGACATATATCCAAATGTACACAAAAGGAAAATAACTTCTGGTATAAAAAGAAAAAAAATTTTTATATATTCACCATTATAAATATGATTAAGTAAAGAAAGAATATTTCCTGTTAACATTTGAATAACTCCAACAATAACGGCACATTTCATTTTAACAGAATTATAAAATTCTAATTTATTTTCAGTTTCAGTCCATGCAACATCAAGACCTACAGGGTAAACAAAAGTTCTATTAAAAGAATTTAAAGGATAAACTGTACCATTTTGATCATTTATAGGAGACCAAATATATGAACTAGAAAAAAAACCTACAGAAAATCCAAAAAAATCATTATATAAAATTCCCATATAAATAGAAAAAAATCCCATTAAAAGTAAAAGATAACGTCCATTTATTAACATAGCAATCATTTCATTTAAACGATGTCCTCTCCAATGAGTTTCCATTATAGTAAAATAAATTGCTAATAATAAAAGTAAAATACCATGACCAATATCTCCATACATAATACCAAATAAATATGGGAAAGTTATAATAGTAAAAACACCAGGATTAACTTCTTTATATCTTGCCATTCCATAACTATCTACAATTCCTTGAAAACATTTTATAAAATTATTAGTTTCAAAATATGTAGGTGGATTTTTTTGAGAAATATGAGTTGAAATAACAGATAAAACATCTCCAGAAGAAGAATTAAATGCTTCACTTAAACATTTACGTAAAGATTCTTCATATTTTTTAGGAATCCATACAGATGCTGTACATGTTGTACCAGAAACTGAACAAAGATTCATTATCCAAAAAACTCGTTTTTCCATTTTAACAATTCTAAAAATATTATAATAACTAAGTGAAGATCTTTGAAGAATTTCTTCCTTACGTTCTTGCATTTTTTTATACATTATATATAATTCATTTTCTGTTTCTTTTTCTTCTTCAGATACTCTTTTAGAAACATCTTCTACAGTATGTACCGTAGCTCCTATACTAGCAAGAAGTCTTTCAACACGTTTTAAAATATTTAACGAAGGTGCAAAAACAACAAAAGGAGTTTTTGCAATACATCTTTCTCCTGTTTTAGGATCTAATAAAATTGCAGGTTTATTTTCAATTTCAATTAAAGCATTACCTCTTGTAGCTCTATAAGTCATTGAATAAAGTAATTCCACTCGTTGCGCATCTACTAATCCTAAAACATATGGAGTTTGTACTCCTACTGATAATGTTGAAGATTGAGAAAGTGAATGTATTGGAATAAGTTCTTTTAATCTTTGATGTAAAAGAGAAAGTTCTTCATGATAATTTATTTCTCGACGAAGTCCTTGTAAGGCAACTTCTGTTGTACGTAATTCTGAAACAAATGTATGAATAATTTCTTCAGCATCATCTAAAGAAATTGTACGCATAAGTGTATAAATACTATCCTGTGTAGGTAATAGTGGAATAGAATCATATTTTAAATAATTTCCTTTTTCTAATTCACTTGTAATAAAATTTAAATTTCGTAATAAGTCATCACATCGACGAACTTCTGCTGTATAGGGACGCAAAAAAGGTGTCATTTCATTATTCATATCAATAAATTGTGCTTTACCTAAAAGTCCAATACGTATAATAGTATCATGAAGAACTTCACGTTGTGTTATAATATCAAGACGTATCATATCCTCAGAACGCCATAAACCACTAGCTTTTTCACATGGCATGATGAATAATAAATAACTAAATTAACTAATAATAAAAAGGGAATACACAAAAAATATACCAAGAAAAAAAAAAGAAGAGAAAAAAAAAAAAAGTAGATATATATTTATATATTTTTGGGTATCTGTGTTAAAGAAAATAATAAGAGTAATAAAAGAAAAACACATCTTTTTTGTTTTTTTGTTTTTGTTTTTTTTTTTTGTTCCCAGTGTATCATTTTTTCTATTACATCACTAAAATTAAATAATAATAATAATAAAACAAAATAAACAAACAGAAAAAAAAAAAAAAACACTCTCATAACGTCAACAACTACTAAGATGCTTTTTTTATTATTGTCTCTCTCTTTTCCCATCAACATTTTATTTTCTATTCTCTCAAATAAATACAAAAAAAAAATATATATATATATATATAAATAATAAAACTCATGTGTCTCACACTATACTCCACCCCGCTCCCTTTCCCCTCTCCATCAAGCAAATTAACACCAACACATAAATAATAATAAATAATAATAAACCCCTTATAATATTATGTCTTTGTCAATGGGATTGCACTTGTTGAGAATGATGACGCTGGCGGTGGCTTTAGTGTCCCAGCTCGCAACTTCTCTGACATTACTTCAATACGTCGAATAAATCGACGAATTTTGCTTGTTACAATTGTGGGTTGATCATCCATCACATAATGCCCACATCCATTTCCAATAACTTCAAATTGAAACTTTCCCTGCATTTGTGCTACAGTGAGGGCCACATCTAAGCGCTCTGTGTTGGCGAGGCAAAGCATTTTAGGACACGGCAAAGTAATGAAGGCTTCATCTAAATTTATAAACCAACCACCCCACACTGATGACATCGCCTGCAAGTCTGACTTCCACCGATACACTTTTTCTTTATTTTCTTTTTCTGTATTTATTATTATTTCCTCCTCACAGCGAAGGAGGGGTGGAACCGTGATAGCCGCCGCCGCAGGAGAATTCATTCCTCCCCGCTCTAAAAACCAACGCGTGGCCGCCTCTAAAGTTTTAAATTGTGCGGGGCGGCTTTGCAGAAATTTATCCATGTGCTGCAGTGACACCCGCGCCGTCCCCTCCACCACATCTAACAACACAACTCCCGCCACTGCTGACATTATTTCTTTTTCTCCTTTAAGTCCATGGGCCACCACGGCGCCTCCGAGGGAGTGTCCGGCGATATAAAAGTGTGGGGTATGAGGGAAAAATGTAGATTTTACGGTGGTAAATATATTTCTAAAATCTTCTACTAACACTTGAAGAGTGAGGTTGGCTTCACCGCCGTTAAAGGTGGAGTCACCATGGCAACGCATATCATATGTAACAAGACGAATAATACTTAAATTATCATCTTGATGAGTGGACTCTAATGTTAATCCTTGTTGTAGTGAGTCATGTGATATCGGATGCGGGGAATCTATTAAATGCGTAGCCAATACAAAAAAACTTGAAGAACTCATTCCAGCCCCATGTACACAAAATAAAACAGGAGGAGGAGTTTCTCCACGTTTACGGTATTCCTCATCAGTTCCACCAAAAATAATAACATGAAATATATCACCGGAAGGAAGTTTTATATCATGCTCTTCATGAGGAGCAACCTGAAATGATTGCGTCATTTATACTAAAACTAAAAAAAAAAATGCAGTTAATTTTTCAGATTATTGATATTTTTAATATTACTATTATTATTATTATTATTTATTTTTTTTTTTTCTTCCTAAATTCACAGAGTAATTTTACCTATTATTTTTGAATAAACCTTTATCATCCACTAACAAAATAAAAAAGAAAAAACCACAAATAAATAAATAAATTATTTTTGTTTTATACATCCCAAAACCCAAATGGGATGAAGAAAAAAAAAAAAAAAAAGAAGGAAACAAAGAAACAAAAAAAATAAATTAATAACTTCTGGCAGGGAAAAACAAGATCTATCTTATCTTCCTTTTTTATCTATATTTATTTTTACTTTTATGTTGATTATATTGTTGTTATTTTTATTTATTTATTTTTTTTTTTACTCGAGTGATCTCAAAAGTCTAGAACCAGATTGTTCTTCATTACTACAAAAAATTTTATTCATTGCCTTAATTTTCTCAAGTCTTCTAGATGCAAGTATTTCCTTTTCTGCTATAACTCTCGCACACTGTTGTTGTTCTAAATATCGAAGTGCATTTATTTCCTCTGTTCGACGTCTTATACTTTTTAAGACTTCTTGTGTATTTTGTAATGCTATAAGAGCCATTCTTTCTCTTTCTTCTGTCTCTGCTGGGTCTTCTTGCCAGGCATTTAATTGTAGCTCAAGCTCTAATGATTCTGTGAGCATTCCTTCAAACTTTAACATTTCAGACTCTGGTGTTATAATAGATGATCTTGCTCGTTTTCTGTCAGATGGGTTTGTACTTTCAGAGGCCAAAGATGAAATAATATTTTGACGTACTAAATGCATCTCTTTTTGAAATTCATTATATTTTTGCATATTTTGACGTTGTTCATCTTGTAATAATTGAAGTTTACCAGAGTAAGTAATCCAATCATCAGACTCTTTCATAGAATTTGTTGCTTCTTGATGAACCATTATTCGAGCTTGCATTAAATATGATATAGATGGAGTTTCATCCACGTACGGGAGAATCATTGGACGCATTCTATATACAAACCAGTATAGTTTAAAAAAAAAAAAAAAGAATTAAAAAAAAAAAAAAAAAATTTGTAGTTGTTTGTGTTTTTCCTCTTTTTAGTCTAATGTAATATAATAAAATATTATAAAAATATATTTATAAATATTGTATATTTTTTTTTCTTAGTCTTTAATATATTCATATTTACAGCACAAAATCATTGTAAACCACAAAAAAGAGAAAGTGAAAAATAATAATAATAATAAAAATAATATTAAATTATATATATATATATATATAATTGCAATAGTAAATAAATTATTATCAATTAATAAAAATTCAATAAATGATCTTTTTTTTTTCTTTTTGTTTTGAAGAAGAAGAAAGGGTTAATCCATCGAAAGTTGTTTATGTAATTCACTATGTCTTCTTCATTTTCTCCCTACCCCTCCCCACAAAAAAAAAAAAACCCTACTTCTTTCTCTTTTTTGTAATATTTTTTTTTTTTTTTTTTGGTTGTTGTTCTACTTGATTTTTTTTTTTTTTTAATATTTTTGAATATCTCGCATCAAGTATAGAATGGTAAAAAAAAAAAAAAAAAAAAAAACCAATATACCTTTTCAAATATTTTACGAGGCACTGCATAAAGCTACAAATGCATTTCTCTCCTTTTTTTATTATGTATACTTCTTCCCCCCCCCCCCCCTTTAAAGGGGGTGAAATTAAGAATTTACTTCTACCAGTACTTCCTTTTATTTTTCTTTTCCTTTTCCTTTTTGATCATTACGCCTCCTTCACATTTTTATACATTTCAGGTTTACTTTCAGCGTTTTTCCTATCCTTACTTCGCTTCTCCGCCTGTCGCTTGAGGAATGCTACTTGGTTTTGCACCACACGCTCAATAAGTGTGTGTGTGGTGAGGGTGCAGCCGGAGTCTACCTCGTGAAAGCATCCCATCGCCTTCGGCACCGCGTAGGCATCCCGCCCATCCCCGCCCTCGTAGCCGTCACACGTCTTGCCACTCACGACAGCAGTAATCCCAAGACTTTCAATCACAGCCCGCGTGACCTCATACGGGGCGCCAAGGATCACTTCATCCACATACTTGCAAGAGAGCACCCCCAGCACACGCTCGTTGAGACTCATAATAGGAAAATGACTGCCCTTCGCCCTACGTATCACGCGATCCTCGTGAATACCAGCGATAACGTAATCCCCTAACTCACGTGCTTTTTGTAGTACACGAATGTGGCCGTGGTGAAAGAGATCAAAACTACCATCAACGTATACAATGCGATCTCCTGGGTTAGGAGTACGGTTATTACTGAATTGTACAATTTTACGTGATGTTGTTAAATAGTGAAAAGCAGCATGTGTGGTAGCCTCATTTTCTAAAAGTTTTTTTTCTTCTTCACTTAGTATACTACTAGGACTACAAAGTAGCATTCGACCTACAATATCAGTAGTAGATATACTTTCTGTACGTTTTACAACTTTAAAACGACCAGCATCGATAATTTCCTGATATGAATTACGACCATTAAGATCAACAGAAATATCATCACCGTGTACAACAAAATCTACTTCAAATCGATCCATATCTGCAAGTCGTGTTACATATGGATAATTTTCCACTACAAAATCTACCCATTTACAAGCACGAAGGGCCTCATAACGTTCCTCTTCATGCATAATAGGTGGTCCTTTATAACGTATAATTTCTGCATCTGAGTGACAACCAACAAAAAGTTCATTTCCAAGTAAGGAAGCTTGTCGAAGTGCATTTGCGTGACCAAAGTGTAACATATCAAAGCAACCATCAACCCAAATACGTATTGTTCCAGGTTTTTTAGGTGGTACTGGAGCAATAGCGTATAACTTGTGTGGGTTATTTGGGTCATCGGCGTTGAGGTGTACTTTAGTTGGAGTCTTCATAGGAAAATTAAAGGGAATATGATAATGTCGCAATGAAGAAAAGGTTGAAATATAATTTTTTGGAATAATAGTTTTAATAATAGTAATGATTAATATTATTATAGAAGATATTCTTCTTCGTATTACACTTAGAAATAAAATGTGTATTAAATCGTTTCAATGTGAATCAGGGTGTCTGGTTCAGTTGTGTCGCGTGTCCAAAAAAATAGCAAGCACCCACACACAAGCACACAGACAATTATAATAAATAAAAATAATAAACAGAGAAAAAGTAAAAATGACGGGTTGTCACGTAACTTTCTCTGAAATAAGAAAACTATAATTATATAGTATTTATATATATATATATATATATAAAAGAAGAGAGAAAGAGAGAGAGAGAAAAAAAAAGGAGAACAATTAGAGACAAATAAAAGGAAAAAAAAAAAAAAAAAAACCATCAAAAAAGAACAGTAACATATGAAAATAAAGCAAGCAAAAAAACAAACAGGAAAAAAAAAAGGCTGTTGGTCCCTTTCTTTTTTTTTTTTTTTTTTTTAAATAATTAAGTTAAATTAATAAATAACGAAAAAAAAAAAACAAATGAAAAAGTTTGTGTGTTTGCATGAGAATGAAGCTGTGAAAAAAGAGTGATGCATAGATTTCCTTCTCTCTCTGTCACCATCTCTCTTTTCTCTTCCTTGCTTAGGCCACCACCGCACGTTTGGTGTTCTTCTTCACAAATATCACACGCTCCTTGCGGGCCACCTTAACACGACGCTGCAATAATGGGAAAGAAAGATCACTGCTGTGGTACTGCTGAATGCTTAGTCTCTTCACTTCATGATTAGGAATGCTTTTTACGCCCAATACTTCAATATTGTGATAACGAGCACGATGACGGGAGGCCAAGTCATGATAGGCTTGACTCACAGCACCAGCTTTACACACATCACGGAATTCCTTAATCATGTGTGTATATCCGCAGCGTTGACTGTAGTAGGCAATATCCACAGAGTAATTACGAGCAGCGAGCTTGCGATCCTTCACAACTTTGCATGAGAGCACATCACCGTGGGTAGCCTTGATCTTATTCTTATCCCGCATCATACGCCAGAAGCGACTCTTGGCCACCACAAAGTTTGGGGCGAAAACTTCAAACTTGTAAACGGTGGGTTCAGGATTCTTCTCAGATGGGGATTCGCGACCCACGACGCAGTAGTGACGAAGATGTGGCTTGACCATTGCTGAAGTTCTTCTACACACTTTATATTTATATTTATATTTATATATATATATATATATATATATTTATAAATTCAAGTAAATTCAAAAATACAAAATTAGAAGAGAGAAAAAAAAAAGAAAAAAAAAAACATTATTATTAAAGAAGAAAAGCAAAGTATAAAAATTAAAAAAAAAAAAGAAAAATAGTGATAGAGAAGGAAAGTGTATGGGTAAAAATGAAGAGGAAATCACCACCTAGGGCAGAAAATATCAGAATTGTAGGTCCAAGAAGCAAAGAATAAAAGAAACAAGAGAAAAAAAAAAAAAAAAGAGGGGACCACCATCACACGATATCATTTCATTATATTAAATAAGTGATAACGTTAGAAAGAGTTTATTCGAGTCTTTCTTTGTCTTGATTTAATTACTATCGTTATTTTTTTGTTTTTTTATTTTATTTTATTTTTTATTTTTATTTTCAATACACAAGTTTCATTTCCAACAGTTTCCCTTCCCACCTATCTTTTTTCTTTCTTTATTGACCTTTTAGGATCAAATTATTTTTATTCCCTTTGTTTTTCTTTTCTTCTTCCTCTCTTTTTTCCTTCCTTTTGTTAGGTTCATGTATGTGTGATTTTTTTCTTTTTTTCTTTTCTTTTTCATTCAAACAATTTTCCACTCCCTTCCACTTCCTTTCCCTTTTTTCGTTATTGAGGCAGCTAACAGAAATCTTAGAATCGCATCAGTTTAGACTTTTTAATAAAGCGTAGATCCACCTTGTGTCCAAAGAGTTCATGAATGCTGGAGAGGCCATATTTAATCATTGTGGGGCGCTCGAGGGAGAGTCCCCAGGCCATCACCGTCACGTCCTCATCAAAGCCGAGTGGGAGGAGGAGCTCAGGGCGGAAGAGGCCGCTGTTGCCCACCTCAATCCACCGCTGCAGCTGCGTGTGCCAGCCGAATATTTCCATCGAGGGCTCCGTGTAGGGGTTAAACACCGGCTTAAACCGCAGCTTCTCCACCCCAATACGACTGAAGAAAAGTTGAAATGTGTGCATCATATTAGATAAGGAAATATTACGATCAATCACGAATCCTTCAATTTGGTGAAATTCACACAAGTGGGTGCGATCCATTTCCTCATTGCGAAATACACGATCAATACTGTAATAACGACCAGGACGGAAATCACGTCGACCATTTGGTAATAAAGGAGATAATTTTGCAAGATGATGAAGCCAAAACCCTGAACTACAGGTTGTATGTGTACGAAGTGTGTTACGCTGAGCTTCCTCTTCACGCCAGGCAGTTTTAAATTTTTTTTCATGCATCGCACGAACAGCCTCAACAACTTCACGATTTTTTAATTCACATGTTGCAGGTTTTGATACAAAAAATGTATCTTGTACATCTCGAGCAGGGTGATTTTGTGGAATAAAAAGAGCATCAAAATTCCAGAAAGAAGATTCCACCCATCGATCTGTTTCCATCTCTTGAAAACCGAGTTCCATAAATATTTCACGAAACTCTTGACGTACTTTTAAAAGTGGATGTAATTGTCCAACGTTAAGTTCACGTCCTGCTGCGTCAAGGTTATACTCTTTAAACTCCATAGTTTTCCATGATCCATCTTGAAGCATTTCTTTTGTAAGATCACCTGCTGCCTTGGCACGACGCTTTGTTGCATAATTTGGACCTTTTCTGACACAAAAAACTTTTAAACTGTCAAGTGTTGCCAATTTTCGTTTTTTAAGCATTTCCGCCTCCTTTGGGTCAACATGTTCACCTTTTATAGCACGAGTAAGGGCAAGACGTGTACCATCGTTAAAAGATTGAACAGAAGGGGAGCGATTTAAAAGTATTTTACCCTCATTTTTAGTTAATGTAAAAATTTTTGCCTTCATTCCATTCGCCATTGCAACAGAAGTAGCATCTTTCCCAAGTTTTGCCGCTACATCATCTTGTGACATTGGCCCATTCGCAAGTAATTCCCATAATAAAAACTCTGGGCTTCCACTTTCACATATCTGTAATGCTTCATTCGTTAATTTCCATGTCGGTTTTGCATTAATTTCACTTACAATATACCCGTCCGATTCAAGTGATTTGATGGCCCCAACAACTTCTTGATGCTCTAACCGTAATTCCGCTGCCAACACATCAGACTCCACCTTATCCACTGTAGTGAGGGCATGTAAGATAGCCCCTTCAATTGTACTCATTTTACTTAAAGTTCAACAATAATAAGAATAATAATAAAAGCACACCTAATTATTTAATTAATCTATCTTAGAAACAAAATAATAATAATAATAAAAACTCCGAATCAAGCAAACACACACACACACAGAGTTATAGTGGGTAACAGAGAGTGAGTTACACACCTGGTATTCTTTGTCTAGTCCTTCTCCTCCACTTTAATTCCTACATATATATAAAATATATATATATATATATATATAAATAAATAATAATAATAAAAAAGGGGGATAGGAGAGAGGAAAAGATGATTAGAGGTGAAAATAAGAAAAAAGAGCATAGCAAACACCTGATAAAAATAGTAAGATAAAAAAAAAAATAAATAAATAAATAATAATAATAATAATCACGTTCAGAAAATAAAAGTGAAGGAGAATAAAAAACAAAAAAAAAATAAATAAATAAATAAAAATACAGTCAGTATTAGTATTAGTAATATCTGTATATCTAACTTAACTAGATATAATTTATCATTCAAAGATATGTGAATGGTAAAGTCTTTTTTTTTTTTTTTTTTTTTCAATGCAGTTAACTTTACAATGAACGAGCAAAAGTAGCATGAGGTAACCAAAGTCTACTATTCCAAGAAGGTAAATGAGCAGCTTCTAATAATTTATTACCTTGTGATGCAATTAATTGAGCAATAATAAGTTCAGCATCATCTATTCTTTCTTTACGAAACATAATACGAATAACCCCATCTGTTAAAGCTTCTTCTCTTACATTAGAATTATTGCCATTTTCATTAACTATTAAATCAAGTTCTTTAAAATCAATCATACGTACAAAATTACAAATTCCTACTAATAATTGAATAAGTTCACATTCTACAACAGGTGTAGTAGCAAGAGCTGAAGCTACTGTATTTAATAAATTAATATCTTTACAAAGGAAATCATGATATTCTAATTTAATATTTTTTAAACGTATTTCTTCTAAATATTTTCTTAAAGATTCTGTCATAAGTGTTACAGGACATTTTAATGGTGAAATCTGACGAACTAAGGCAAATGTATTCCATAAATTATAAAGTAAAAGTTTCCAAAGAGAATCTAGAGTAATATGACGTAAACTTGGAACAATAATTGGCCATCCTTCTCTTAAATTAATATTAGCATTTGTAGAAGAAGAATTATTATTAATATTAGGATGACCTCCTGTAGTATAAAAACGATTTGTTGCCAAAAATAAAAGAAGTAACATACTACTTTCATGAGTTTCAATATCATTTTGTTTTGCATGCGATGTAGTAAACCATGAACAACGATAAAGATTTTCTTGTTGATGTATTCTATTATTTAAAAAACTTGGAACATCTCCTTTATGTTTTATAGTATTACTTAACCATTTTGGATTAATTTCTAAATGTAAAAGAAGATCACCTTCAAAATTAAAGAAAAATTCTACAGCTTTCATTCTAAAATTAGTCATAATACTTAAAGGAACACCATATATTGGTCGTGTAAATATATTATTTATTGTATTTTCAGTATAATTATCTGTTATTGTAGAAATAGAAGATTGAATATGAGGAATTGTATTTGGTGAATTAATAGCGGTATAAATTACTTCTAATATATCACGCATTAAAGATACTGGCCACAAATGTGCTTCTTGAGCTTCTAAAAAACAATTTAATTTTGGAGCTGTCCATGCAGGATGACTATTATTATTATTATTATTATTATTAGATGTAGAAGGAATTATAATATCTGTAATTGGTGGAAATAAACGTTCTAATGATTTTTCATAATTTTTATCCTCCTTCATAAGTTCTTCAACTAAAATATGATATTCTGTACATCCTAATGGCATACGTAATCGCATTTCTTCAAGAGCAGTTAAAAGGTCAGTAGCTCGACGAATAATTGTTACATTAAAAGGATTATATTTTTCTTTATTTAAAATTTGTAATTCTGGATTACTTAAAAATAATAATATATGCAAACAACGAGAGGCATATTTTGATGGAATTAAACGAAGTGAATCCAAAAGCCATGATTGACATGAAGAAGATGATTTACCTCCAATAATAATTAGACGAAATCCTTCACTTTCTTTTGTAGTTACTGCTATATCAATTAAAAGAAAAAGAAAAGCAAGGGAATCACCATCACGTTGGTTAGAATGTCTTTTATGACGATAAAATAATGGACATCGCTTTTTAAATTCTGTTTTAATTTTATTATGATAATGATCAAGATACATTCTCATTAATCCCCAATGTAAAAAAATAGTTACAGATCCATCAAATGCAATACCAAGAATACCACAAAAAGAAACATGTAATCCTGTTATTTCAGGATTAATTGTTACATTAAGAGCGTATGATATTAATTCTTTAAATATTTCATCATATTGTAAATTAGTTTTTACTTTATTTTCAATTTGTATTCCTTCTGTAGGTAACTGAGGATAACCTAAACGTGATAATAAACCTAATACCTGACGTGGTTTTCGTGAAAATATAGAAGATTCTGAAGATAATATATTTGTTGAAGATGTTGATTTAGAAGGTGTAGGATTAATTATTATATCTGAAATATTTGAATAAATAGCAAAATGACCAAAATGAGCTAATCTACGTTCAGCATATTTTGTAAGTTGTAGTAAACGAATCCAGTAAATAGGTTCCATTATTGGTTTAAATTGCATTGAAGCATGTATTAAACGTGGTAAATGATGATCAAGAAATTCACAAAAATAAAGAGTAATTTCTGAACCATGTTTTAAAATATTATTACTTTGTCGTGGAATTGGTGATTTTAAATCTGGACAAATTTGTGCAAATATATTTGACCAACGTTTTGTAAGAGCTGGTAATTCAATATTAAAAACAGACATTAGTTTTTCATGTGGACCATTAAATAAAAGTCCATGTGCTGCTTTTTGAGCTAATTTTGCTAACATTGTACAACGTTTTTGTACTAAAATATAATGTTTATCGAAACAACTCTCTTCTGGAAGTAAATGTGAAACAATAGTAAGTAATGCTGGAACTAAACCTCTTAAAACTACAATTGTAGCCATCATATTTTGACCTAATGGATTTAAAGGTATTAAATTATCATTTTCTCCAATTAATTCTAAATTTTTTTTAGATTCTGTATTAAGAGATTCTAATAATGTTCTTAAACTTTTACGAAGACTCCAAGGCCATTGACTAACAGAAGTACAAACTACATTAAGAATACTATGAGACATTGCTATAATAGCTAGTGCATATCCTTCAGGATTTTGTAATATTTCATTTTTACTATTTAATTGTAAATCGGTCTCATTATTAAAATAATCAAGTCCTTCAAGTAAAAATAAAACTGGTGGTGAAACCTTATTATAATTTTTATCATGAATTTTAAAATTTTCTTCAAAAGATAATAAAGGAGAAGAATTTTTAGCTAAATTATTATTATTATTATTATATTCATTTTTTAGTATAGAAGAACTAGATAAAATTAATGAATTATCAATTATACACAAATCAGAACAACACTTTACTAGTTGTTCCTCAAGACCTCCCTTTAAACTTGAAGCTTTAGCAATAAGACTTTCAAAAACTTTTGTTACTACACCATTTCCTCTCATAAATGTATGAACATCATTTCTTCGCCTTGTAGCTCGTTCTAGTTCTAATAATAACATTGATGACATAATTCTAGACGCCTCTACAGGAACAGTTTCACATGCAATAGAAAGAAATTTTACTAAATGTTCTGACAATTCATCATGGTCTACTTCTGGAATTCCATTCACAACACTAGCAAGAGAAACACCATCGTAGGCAAGAATATTTGCAACATCAATGAGAGAGCAAAATTTATCTCCAGATGGATTTTCACTACAAATACTTGAAGAAGATTGTGATAAAAAACCATTACCAGTACTGAGGAATTGTATTTTCTCACTTTTTGATATTACTGTTTTCGAAGAAGAAAAAGAAGAAGGATTCATAATGCGATAATGCACAAACACACACACACACAAAGACACCTGAGTGAAATTGGGGAGTTGAGCAGATAGAAAAAAAAAAAAAATAAGACAATAATTAACTATAAAGAAAAAGAGATTTATAGAGAGAGGAAAAATATATATATATATATATAATGTTATCTAACTAAATCTCTTACTTATTATGTACCTTAATAATAAAATAAAAAGAAAAAAAGATATACATTAAAAAAAAAAAAAAAAAAATCACTTAAAGTATCCAATAGTGTACGTTTTAGATAACATTCTTTTGTAAAAAAGCAAAGACTAAAAAGAAAAAATAAAAAACAGCAAGGATATATGCTACGTTATTAAGACAACGGAAGTTTCCGAAGTGGTACCTCATCAAAATCATCATCAAAAAATTCACGAGCAATATACTTTGCAGCTGAAGCAATATCACGTTCATGTTTTGAACGTTTTGTAGTTTTTAACTCCGCAAGAATTGTATTTGCATTCAATTCTTCTTTAAATTTAGATGATGAATTTTCATCATCTTCAGCAAATAGTGGATTTGTTCGCAACCATGGAGGTAATTGCATACGTTTCGCCACTTTCATTGCACTAGCCATACATTTCTCTGCATCAATTTTATCTTGATCTAAACATTTTACTCGAATACTTCCTGTATTACGATGTACGAGACGAAACTGATCAAGTACAGTAGCCCTATGTTTTAATCGATGATCATATTCCTCTTTTGTCATTACTTCATCAATATCTATTACAAAAGAAGAATCATTAACACGAACAAAAGAGTGTGAAAATAAAAATTGGAAAAAAAGTCCCTGTTGTACTAGAAAAGGGTCACGTGAAAGTGGATAATCTATAGTATCATCATTAACTGTTTTTAAATTATTAGAATTTGAATTTGTTTCTACTGGTTTATTAGTAGAAATTGTACTCCTCTGTTGTAAAGGTCCAAAAATAAGTAATTGTTGGCCTTTAATTAACTTATCCTCTAGACGAGATTTAATAACACGTAATACGGCTTCTAAAATATCAGCTTGACAAAGGGGGCAACGTGAAATTGTTGATCGTAGATCTTTTAATGCCATCCAATAACGACATGATGCACAACAAAGTCCTCGACGACAATCTGCTCTTTTAAGTGCAGGTGAAACATTTAAAGAAGATATTTCACCACTATGTACACCATTTATAGATGTTTGCTGGGGTAAAGGTAATTGACAAAGTGCTAATAACATATGCGTTCCATGAGCATAAGCAAAAGGAAGTAATGTAGCATAATTTATATAATAACGTAATCCATTTTCTTCTGTACCCTCTTGTCGACCTCTCTTGTTACTACTACTATTACCATTATTTTTACTTTTCTCACTTTTCCCATTATCATCTCCCTCCCCTTGACGAATATCTAATGATGTACAATAAATTTCATTAGGAATACCCTCAATTCCAGCCTCCACGCGATCTGGTGTTAGGCCTAAATATGTGCTAAGCTCCATCACAGTTGCTCCCTCAACTTTAAACGTCAGACAAAGTGCATCGGCCACGAGAATAGAGAGTGGGGTGTAGTGTCCCATTCGCATATATAATTGTAATACCAATGCCGCCCGCTGCGCCCCTGCGCCTGGAAGTGAAGGGTCCCATAGGTCCATATATATATATATATATATATATATATATATATATAACAACTTTAATATCGGTCCTTACACCCACCCCAGAGCTCTCCAGTTCCCCCCTTTTTTTTTTTTTTGTTTACTTCTTCTTAGGAAATACACGAAAGTAAGGAAATAGTACAAAGATTACTAATTATAAAAGAAAAATGTCTGAAGTTAGCACAAAAAAAAAAAAAAACTTAGTCTAAACCAAATCTTTTTGACTAGAGTAAAAAAAAAAAGAATATGTAGGAGGGAAAAAAATCCACACACACACACTCACAACCATATATATATATATATATATATAAAACCCGCTAATTTTTTTTTTTTTTTGGTTTTATTTATTTATTTATTTTTTTTTTTCTTTTAAGCACGGGTAAATTATAAAATCTTTAAAGGGTGTTAAAAAAAAAAAAAAAGCACAAATTTTTGTAAAGGAAGAAAAAAAAAAAAAAAAAAAAAACCACACAAATATCAAGTAGGAGAATAAAAGTAAAAAATTATACTATCAATACAATGAAAAATAAAAATTTACTTCTTATACATCTATTAATATTATTATTTATCCTATTTACTTAATATTTAAAAAGGAATTTAAAATAATTAAAAAAGAAAAAAAAAAATTTTAGAGTCCTTCAAGACTTTATATTTTAGTTACTCATTCTGCTCGTTCACTCCATCATCACCGTTCTCCTTAACCTCTGGAATCTCTGTATTTTCCGATACAGCAGCTTCATTTTCTTCTTCTCCATTAGCACGTGGACCAGGTGGGAAATGAGAAAATGTCACACGTAGAAAACGTTCTTTTAACTGCTGAGAATGTACTGCAATAAGAGCGTGTACACCCGTTTCAGTGTCTTTTAAACTGACAATAGCAACAGATGAACTCTTACGGTAATATTCTTCCAATTCAAATCCAGCCTTTGTAAAGACTTCCTCAATATCCTCACGTGTAATTGACTCAGTAAGATTAGAAATAAAAAGATTTTTTCCAGGACGTACACGACCTGTAGGGTTAAAAGCTGCCGTTGGTTTGGTTCGATGATGATATCCACTGGAGAAAAGTACAGCGTGGGTATTTGGATCACTTGCTGGTCCACTGTTCCATTCCGTTCTCCCACCACGTTCAACATATCCAGCGAAATGTTTTAATGTAAGTGTTGCGGCATGAAATGGACAACCCTGAAGATGCTGTACAGCAAGGCGAGCATCATGCACATTTTGAAACTGCGCCACCACTGTCGTCTTTGAACTGAATTGTCGTTTAAGAGAGTTAACATTACCGTAGACTTCAAGCAATATCCATAAATCGTGTAAAGCCACCGTCTCTGGTACATTACTGACAATCACGACGGCATCTGTTTGAGGCACCCCATACGCCCCCCCGGCGTACCCCGCGGGCGGCGGCACGGCCCCCCCACCCCCCACCGGAGGAGAATTAAAAGGAGAGGCGTAGCGGCCCATCAGTGCCCCGCCCCGCCCCCGCCCCCGGCCCCCCCCTCGCATCGGCGCAGCCCCAGGCATGGCGCCATAATTAGAATTACCAAAAGGCATGGAGTGAATGGATTGATGATTTTGTGGGTGCTGGTGCTGGTGCTGGTGCTGGTGCTGGTGCTGGTGCTGGTGGGGTGTAGCATATGGCATTTGTGAAGAAGGATAACTTCCCATATTAGATGATGGCATAGGCCCAGGGATGTGTTCGAGGGTTAATGACAGAAAGCAGCATTTAGGATATATAGAATTACCATTTAGCTGCTGAATTACACGTTGAGCTGTGGCCACATCAGCGTATTCCACCCATCCCGTAGTTATATGAGCTGATGGGCCACAAAAAACATTTACAGGTCGTGCCACCATCTCAAATACCTGCGATAAAACTTCCTTTGTTACTTTGTATGTACACTTATCCACCACAACATTAATTCTGGCCCCACCGTGATGTGAATTCATAGGAGCTGGCGGGACACTGCCAACTCCATAGCCCACAGGCTCCACCGAGACAGATTGCCCAAATATATTTATACTTCCTTGAAAAATTAAATTTTGGGCCTCTTCTGAGGTTCGCATTATAACAGTTGCCTGACGCATGTGTGGGACAATTGCCACATTGACGGCGATGCCGTAAGTTAATAACGCACGGTGAAGATCATCTTCGCAACATTGCGGAGGAAGATTTCTTAAAAGAACTGAAGCCATTTTTCTCTTTTTTTCTTTCTTTCTTTTTCTAAATTATATTATCGTTGCTGTTGCTGATATTCTTTTTTTTTTTTCTTTTTTCTATATCTCCACACAAGTATTTTCTTTTGAAATTACTTTCTTCTCGTCAAATTAAGTGATCTCTTCTCTTTCTGTTTTACTTTATTCGCTTTTTTTTTTTTTTTGTCTTTCTTTTTTCTTTTTTTCCTCACGCTCCTTTTTCTATTTTCACTGCTTTCAATATATTTTGTTTTTCCGAAAGAGTAGATTTATTGCGAACAGGATAAAATATATATGTATATATATCTTAAGATTCGTTTATTTATTATAATTCAGACAATTCGTGGGTATAACAATTAATTTCTTATTGCGTATTTTCCTCCTCCACTTTTTCTTTTCTCTTTTTAATTTTTTAGTTCGCTTTTGTGCCCTCAGTCCAAATACTCTATAAATTAAAAAGATTTTTATTTGTACCGGGGTTTTCTTTTTCTTTTTAATATATAATATTAAATTTTATATTTTTCCGTCGTTACTTTATTATTATTATTATTATTTTTTTTTTTTTACTAATGTTATCCTTTACTTTATTGCTTTTATAATTTTTTACTAAAAAAAAATATATATATTATTATTATTATTATTTATTTATTTATTTTTTTTTTTTTGATTACCCTTGCGGATGCGTTATTAAGCAAAACAAAAAAAAAAAAAAAAAGATTTTTCCTATTTCTTTTCTAAAAGTCATTTAAAACGAGAGTAGAATTAATAAGCCCACACATACACACACACACACACACTTACAAGACAGCAGGCAATCAAAGAGAAGGCATCATTAGCAATTCAGAAAAAGAAAACAAAAAAAACTCAGCTTGTGATTAAAAAAAATAATGAGGGGGGGAAAAAAAAAATTAAAACAAAAAAATAAAATAAAGGTATTAAAAAAAAAAATAAACAAATATATATATATTCATTTTTAGTTATTTAGTCATTGTTAAGCTACCTCTTCCTCTCTAACTCTCTCAGACTTTATGTACTAATAATATTATATAATTCTTTAAATAATTCCTTGGATTTTACAGAGACATAACTTACATAAACTTCATCTACTCTACTCTATACTTCTTTTTTGTTCTATTCATATGACTCAAATCATCCAAAACAAAAGTATATACATCTATATATATATATATATATTAGTTTAAGAGTAACTTCTAAAGTCTAACGCAAAAAACAAAATAAAAAAAAAGAAGAAAGAAATTAAAAATAAGTGGGAAAAAAAAAAACAAAGGGCAAATAGAAAAAGAAAAAATCCCCGACAAAATTTCTTAAGGAAAGAAAAAAATCAAAGTAATACTAATGCTAGTGATTCTATTAATGTATTAAAAGAAGTAACAGAATCATAAGAAGATCAAATTCCATATGGATAATAAAAACAAGCCGAATCATATAAGATAAGTATGTAATAGCAAAAATAAAAATAATAATAATAATAATAGTATTTATAATTATAATCAAATTGAGTGAGGTCAGATTAGATGTAAGAAGCTAGCCACTAAGAAGCACAGAAGAAAAAATAAATAATAACTCATTTCTAGAGTAGATTGTTCATAGTGGAAAAAAAGAAAAAAAGGCATACAGACATAGACTCCAGAAAAAATCAAAATAAAAAACTCCCCTAAGAATATAAGACTAGATACATACAAAGTCAAGAATTTTCATGAATATACAAAAAAAAAAGCATTTATAAGTATATAGATATATTATCAGAATAACAGCATCATCAGAAGAATTATAAAAAACTGAAGTAACGGCGAAAAAAAAAAAAAACATAGATAAAAAAAAAAAGAGCATGAACGAAGAAAGCAAAAAACATCTGTAGTTCTTTACTGGGCTATTTTCTCTCGATGAACTTTTTCTGAATTATATAAATATATAAGTATTCTTTTTTTTTTTTTTTCTTTTTCTTCCTTATGACGCCACTGATCCTCATGATGGGATTAGATCGATATAATAAACAATTTATCATTTCTTTGACAAATCTCACAATGAATAATAATGAGTATAGGTACAATAGATATCGAAAATAATAATAAAAACATCAAGAAAAAACCATTTTTTTATATACAAAATAAATAAAATATATAATTGTATTTATGAATTTGTATATAAAAAAAAAAATAATAATTTTTTTTTTTTCCGGTTATTATTGATGTGTAAATATATGGAAGTATGTATACGTGGATACTATATCTTTAGGAAAAAAAAAAGGAAAATAATAGTATTATTAATACTCAAAATAATAAGCCACAATACATCTAATTTTTTATTTCTTTTTTTATCCTGCCTTATGTAAAACTTCTTATGTAATCTTAAAATTTATTTCTTTTTTTTTTTATTCATTTGTTCTTCTTCTGATACAAACTTGAAAAAAGTAATTTTACTCTGCAGAATACAGAAAATATAACTCCTAAAAATCATTACAGAAATCATATCATAAAATGAGAACTGTACGATAGAGAAGCAAAGCTAAGAATTGGTAGAGAGCGCAAAAATAGGAAATTAGCAGCTGCCTTTTATGAGAAACATAAGAGTTTAAAAAACAAAAAACAAAAAAAATAAAAAATAAAAAAAAAAGAAAAAAATAATAATAAAAATAAAAGAAAGAAATAGAGGGCGAAAAAAAAAAAAAAAAACTTAGTAGAAGATGCAGTTTTATTACAAAAATAATAATATTTTTTTTTTTTTTTTTTTTAAGTGTCGGGGGAGGGGGAGGGGGGATCAGAAACAGTAAAACGAAAAAAGTTATTCAAAACAGATAGGGAAAAAAGGGAAAAAAGGGGAAAAAATAGTAAAATAAGAAACCAGGTTTTATTGGTTTTTTTTTTTTTATTATTATTTATTTACTTTTTTTTTTTTTTTTTCGTTCACCAAGTAGTGTCTTATTATTCATATATATAAATATATATATATTTGTTCTCTTCCCAATTCTTCCTAATTCTTACTCTTTTCTATTTATTATTGTTATTTTTTTTTTTTTTGTTAATGCTCTATCCTGTTTCATCCAAGAATTCATACCTATTTTTTTTCTTCATTTTCCTCTCCATTTTCAGCATTTTGATTATTATTCGTTTCTTTAGCCCCTTCAATAAATAAAACATTCGATCTCTCCTCTCCACATACATTATTGTGACATTTCACCAGTAATGCGACTGCAGTCCCTGCGTCAGCCATGTGCAGGGTAAAAGATCCTTCATCATCTTTTATAATACGATCTGGAAAGAAATTTTCACCTGTAAAGTACGTCATCACATCCGCCTCTGAGTACCCAGCGCAGCCTGTTACTTTTAATATATTTGAAGGATTACATTTACTTCTCTGCCCAGGACTGCGGTGACGGGCGGAGGTAAAATCATATTGTTGCGTGGCCGCATCCATTGGGTTTCCATCATCGGTGCAGGGTGTTCTCTCAACATATGTTGGGAAACGTTTCGCACTTACAGTGCCTCCCGCGAATGGAACTTTACGTACATGCTGCACAACATTGTCTGCCTCGGGAATGGAGGCCATTTTAATTGTTAAAATATCTTTTTTACTGTGATTGCGACGAATCGTCACCACACCACCGAAAGCTTCAATAAGAGTAAAGATATTTTGCAATGGTTCCGTTTCAGGTACTACAGTAACACTTATAAAAACCGTAGGGGTATTTTGTGTTTTCTGTTGCATAAAATTATTCATCATACCAGGTCCTTGCATTGGCATTTGAGGATATCCCATTGAGGCGTATCCCATCTGTTGATATCCCATCATCATTGGGTCAAATCCCATTGCAGCTCCATTATTATTTCCACGTCGCCCATTTCGTCCACGACCACGTCCACTAATCCCACGTTGTTGTTGTTGTAGTTGTTGTTGTTGTTGTTGTTGTTGATAATTTTGAATTTGATTTGAATTTGGTTGGGGCAACTGTGCCATTGGAACATGTGGAGTAGCCTGAGGTCGCGGTTGTACATAGATACTGGGTGTTTGTTGGTACATCATACCAGGAGGATTATTATTATTATTAATATTATTATTAATATTATTATTATAGGCGGCAGCTGAGGTGCTATAGACAGCAGGAGAGGCAACATGAGGTGCAGGCAGCACAGGAGTTGGCTCCCACGCTGCGTAATTCATCACCATTTTATTTCCATCATTAAAAATATTACGATTGTTCAAATTTTCCATCACCCGCTGCGTCACGTAGGCGTCTGGGAACTGCGCCATCACAATTGTTTCATTTGGGTTTGGGGAGTGGGAGATTTGTAGGCGGCGTGGGGCGGCGGAGATGCTGCTGAAGACGCGATGCATCATATCCTCCGTCACCGGCTGCCGTATCTCACTGACCCGCACACATAAAGTATCACTAGGCCCGCCCCCCACCACTGCAGGCTGGCCGGCGCCACGATACTCATAGGCCCCACCCCGACCTCGACCCCCACCCCGCCTTCCATACCCACCTTGCATCTTTATATTACTGTTTCTTTTTTTTTTATTTTTCTTTTATTATTTTGAAGGGGACGGAGTGAGGGAGGAAAATAAATAAAATTTATATTTATTTAAATATATATAAAAAAAAATTTTCAAAAAAAAAAAAGAAAAGAAAAGTAGGGGAAAGAGAAAAAATAAGAATTTAAAGTAAAATATGTATAAATTAAATTCATTGAATACTACGATATAAGCAGGTTAATGAGAGAGAGAGAGAGAGGTAGGGGAGTTTGTGAAAAATAAAACATTTTTTTTATTATTTATTTATTTTTTTTATTGAGGTACTGTACGAAAATAAATCAAGCGAATTTCAAGACGTTGCCACCCTCCTATTGAAAAGAGTAAGCGAGACCCAATTCAAACGCAGCTCGAAAACATAGCTAATATTTGACAGTATCACATGTAGAAATATTATAAACTCCTTTTGAATCCGAGCCATAACGCTACTTGTAGCATATGAAAAAAAAGGCTACAAATAATTTTAAAAACATCCCCTAATTTAGACGTATATATCTTAAATCTATATGCAAAAAAAAAGGTTTTTTTTTTTTTTTTTTTCTTGCCTACCGTGAATCTTAGCTCATTTGATATTTCTTTTTCTATCTCCCCTTTTGTATTATACAGTACTGATCCAAAAAAGAAAAAAAAATGCGAGATGTCAATAATAATAATAATAATAAATTTTCTTTAATTTATAATGCACATTAGGGAATGTATTTTCTCTTACACCTATTTTACTAGGCCGAGTACAAATTATCAATTGAAGCAACTCAATAGTCTAAATTTAGGAAAAATACCACAAGGAGTAAAAAGTCATTCCAATGTACAGCTTCTTTTTTTTTTTTTCTTACTTTTGATGATAATAGCAATAATAATGATACGAGCAAAAGCTTCCCATACGGGGACAGTGAGGGGAAAGGGAGTGGATGGTCAAACAATTAAGAGAGTGTTATTGAAAATAATAATAATAATAATAAAAGAAAGAAAAGGGAGAACTAATCACGGTATTTCGGTTACACATTCCTACTTTCCATCCATCTTTCTGACTCCCATTTCTGGGTTTTCAGGATCTACTGCAGATGCTACTGTAGTTGAATATCGTGATTGTAATTGTGTACAATAAACTTCAAAATCACTTGGTTCCACCCAGGTACTCCATTCAATAGTTTTTAAGAACTCTAGTTCTAGCATATTCAATTCAGAATTACTGATACCTCCGATACTTGCATAGTATGCATTACTGTAATATGTATCATCACTTAATTTTGCACTTACCATTGCAGCGATTATTAATAGTCGATGAATATTACGAAATGTAATTGGGCAACCTGTTGCTGCCACATATCGATCAATAAAAATAACGCTTAGTATAAAACACTGTGGTGAACAGCCAGAATATTTTGCTATACGGCGAACATAATCCCACACAGATATTTGCGGAATTCGACTGCTGTGAAAGACTGTCTGATGTGAACGCTCCAAGTGACGCTGCTCACTGCAACGCTGCTGAAGCGCCATGGCTGTTAACTGCGCCAACTCATGCATGCCTTGCGGTTTAGCCCCCTGTTGTTGTTCCGTCGATACCTGCATTATATATATATATATATATATATATATATATGAAATCACCAAAATATTATATTAGCTTCTTTTTTTGTCTTTCTTCGTTTTGGTTTCGCTCCCGTCAACGAAACAAAAATCAAATATACAACTATAAAATAATAATAATAATAATAATAATAAACTCCCTATATGATAGTGCCAAATATGTAGAATAATAATAATAATAATAACACTAATAAAGAGGAATACTAAGAAGCCCCGCGTCTGCAGAGCTGGTAAAAGGGGACCTAGTGCCGCCCCAAACCCCTACACTAAAAAAGAAAATAAAGATGAAAAAAAAAAAGAAAAAAAATTTTGAAGAAGGTATAAATTCCACACATTGTATGGATATAAAAGAACAAAAGAGGTAGGAAAAGCACAATAATTTCTCCAACCTCTTACTTCATAACCCATCATAGATTAAGAAAAACAAAAAACATCTGTGCAAGCACGTAAAACATAGTAATCGAACGAAAGAAAAAGAAAGAAAGGAGTCAAGAAACACATGCATCAAAGAAACTAAAATGATGTTCCAAGACAAATCGCTCATCTAATCTACAAGACCTCAATGCCGTAGTAAAATAGCAAATAGTAGAGGGAGGAAAGCAAAAAGAAAAAAAAAAAAACCAACGCCCACCAATAAATAAACATATATAATATATATATATATAATTTTTTTTTCGTTTTTATTATCAATACTATTTCATCTTTTTTTTTCCCCCCCTAAAAACAAGGAAAAAAATTCCTTCTTTTTTTTACAAAGGAATACGAAACGAAGGTTGACTAAAGAAAAAAAAAAAAAGATAGATAAAGCATACGCTTTCGCTTCTCGAAATCATTTCGCACATAATAAGAGGAGCGAAAAAAAAAAAAAAGGGGGGGTAAAGACAGTAATAAAGAACGCGATATATACTCTTATACATCTCACAACACTCTGTTTCTTTAAAACAAACAAAAAAAAAAAATCGTAAAGGTTTCAAATAAAAATATAAATAAACTAAAAAGAAAAAAAATTATTAAACATCAAAGAACGAACGCATACGAAAGTAGTCCCAATGCAG
>JASANY010000930.1:213605-245282 GCA_030849755.1 Trypanosoma avium | reverse complement strand
AAAAAAAAAAAAAAAAAAAAAAATAAAAAATAAAAAAAAAAAAAAAACAAGAAAACAAGAAAAAAAAAAAAAAAACAATGTGTTTGATCTCTATTTACTGTTATTTATTTATTATTATTATTTTTTTTTTGTATTTAAATTTCTCCCATCTCTAATACCATCCCACTTTAAATGTAAGCATTTATTTATTTAAATTTATTTAACACTATATGGTGTCATAAGTGTTTTTGAGATTTTTTCAAACGTTTTATTTATTTCTATCCATTCATCTTCTGTAATATCACTTAAACTTCTATTAGATGTTGGAAGAGACGCCTCACTAAAAAGTAAAGCCTCTTCTTCCATAATTTGTTGCAACATCGAGCACTCTCTTCCGTAATAAAACATTAATGATAATTCATAACGCATCTCAAGTACTTTTCGCACCCGACGCCAGCGTAATTGTAAAAGTTCTGAAATTGTTAATTCACATCTTTCACAATCTGCGAGTAGAGCGGCACGATAATGTGAAAGTTGAGGACATGGTTGTAAATAAATTGGACCAGGCACCACATATTCTTTTTTCTTATTCGACATTAAATAATTATTTTCATATTTTTCACTTTCTATATCAGAGGCAACAGCTATCATAACTTGTAGAGAATGTTGAGCCCCCAAAACGAATAGCATAATCACATATGATACCTGCTGTTTCTTCAGGAGTAGACCCTCGTTGAAGTTCACGAACAATAATTTTAGAAATTTCATCTACAGAAGAATCAGATTGACATCTTGTTTCAAATATTGCATTATTAGATAAAACTAAAATATCACCTGGTAACATTTCCCATGAATTACATGAAGGGAGGGCAATAATTTTTTGTTCACTAGGTGAACGTTCTGTGTTACTCTTCATAGACCAATGTCCAAAACTACGTGAAATATTATAAAAAGGATTATTATCTATAATATCTCCTACATCAGATTTCACAATACCACGTGCATTAAGAATATGTCGAAGTTCTAATGTTTTAAGGGGTTTATGATCTGAACTAAGAGGCACAACACATTCACGTAGAGGATCAAGTATACTTTTTTTTTTTAAAATACATGAAAGAGGATGTCGAGCAATACCAAAAGCACGTGAGTCTCCAATATTACTTACTAATACATCAAGAGAAATAAAAGGAGGAGAATTTTTAAGAGGAGTTGATTGTGATTGAGATGATTCCATCATTACAGTATCAGATTTTTCATTATTATTATTAGTATTATTATTATTATTATTATTATTATCAATATTATATTTATTCTGTAGAAAAGATGAAGGAGAAAGTGAGGCTGTAAACCAAACAGAACGACAACCAGTATTTGCAATTTCATTTTCTTTTAAAGTATTTTTATTTAAATATTCTTTTTTATTTTTATTAAAAATATTTTGTTGACATACATTAAAAAATGCTCTATCGGCAAACATAGAATATTGTTGCATTTCCCATTCTGAAAATATACGAGAAATATTTTGATTATTTAAACTTTTTTTAGTTTCAGGAGATAACCACATACCATGTAATGCTCGTTCTCTTGATAAAGAAGAAATCATTAAATCAATAATAGGATCTCCTTTCATTTCACAACGTAATTTAGGTATTTCAGATGGAATTACAGAGTGAATACTTAAAACACGAGAAAGATATTGTGAAATAAATTGAGAACAATGAATTCCTGTAAAACTATCACATAAACCACCTGCTACAACATCTCCTATATTTTGAAATTTCGATAATTCAGCATCTAAAGTGTTGCTACTAGATTTATTAAAAGAATAAGCTCCACGATTATGTTTATTATGTACAGTAAAAGAACCCATATTATATTTTTCTGAACAATTCATCACTTCACATACACCTACACGTAAAAAAGGAAGTGATAAATTTATCATTTTTTTTTATTTTGTAAAGGAAATGCCTGTAACATGATTAAATAATAAAACAATATTTCTATATATATATATATATATTCCTTTCTCTTTATTTATTTTAGTAATGTAATTCTTGACAAATTTAAAATCTTAGCCTTTAAACCCAGAAAAAAAAAAAAATAAATAAATAAATAAATAAATAAAAAACGAAGCAATAATAAAGGAAGTATAAAAAAAAAAATGTTTTTATTTTCTTTGCATTACATTGAAGTTATTTATTTATTTATTGATCACCCTTTTTTTCATTCCATAATCCTTCTTTTTTCTTTACATAGCTATAATGGATTCCAACGAGAAAAATAAATTAGGGAGGAAAAATAAATATATATATATATATATATTTTTTTTTAAGGAGCAAATATAAACATTTAAAACTCTCTCCCCCTCCCCCCCTTCTCTAAAGAAGTGTCGGAAAATACATTGTTGACTTCTTCCTATCCCCACCACAAACATTCCAAATTTTCTTTTCCACCGCCACCGCCTTCGCCACAGCATAATCAATAGAATTACATTTATAAGGCCGCCCAGTTGAAGTAATTGAAGGAAGTTTTAAAGGAGGTAAAGGGATTGGAGGTAATTTACACATAAATTGTTTATGCTCTTTCTCATTTCGTTTCACTCGATCGGTATTTAATTCGTGTAAATACTTTGCTTCTTTCAATCGTAAACTATGTAAGGAAGAAGAATTTGTTAAATGAAATTGTGGATTAGTTCGAATTTCACGTTGAAGAGATAAAAATTCAGAAATTTCATTACCATAAAAACGTTGTCGTTGGCGCTCTTCTTTTAGTATTATATTATGTCGATCTTCTGATTCTTCCCATACTAATGTAGAGTATAAAGACATAGGTAAAGGTAATATATATAAACTTAAATGTAATCCTAGAGATATAGTTCCAAAAGGAGAATATGAATTACTTCCACCTGAAGTAGAATGTTTTTCACATGCGTAGATATAATCATTTCTACAAGGAGTACGTACTGGAGCTTCAGATGAATCATGAATATGACTTAAAGTTCGAAAAATATGATTACTTGATGGAGTTTGACAATTTTTCCATGGTGATAATTGACGAGAAATAGAAATACTACAACTTGCTCTAGCTAAGGTAATACTTTTATCTGGTGAAAATGGTGAAAATTCTAATAATTCTTCTATTTGATTAGTATAAGCTCGCATAATTATTTCTTTTTGTCTATATATTTCATTTATTCTTTCATTTCCAAAAGATTCATCAATTGTATCTTCTTTACTTGCACGACGTAAAGGTATAAAAAAATGATTTTCATTATTAAATTGATCCATAGTTGTAGATTCATCTGAAAAAACACTTGTAACTTCTTCAATTTCTTTGAGATCATATGAAGGAGTAGTAAAACTATTAGAAAATACAATATTACGATGCATAGAAATAATAGGACGACTTGTATTACTACCATTTTTTGCCCTAGGGGCACCCATAATGAAAATTACCATAATCTTCTAAAAAATCCCCCCCCCCTCCTAAAAAAAAAAAAAAAAAAAAAAAATTTAATTCCCTTTTTTTATTTATTCCGCACTATAATTTTAGAGAAAAAGATAAAAATAGAAAAAATCAGATGTTTTTTTTTTTTTTTATCTTTTAATTTAAAAAGCAAAACTTACAATAAAATTAATACTAACAATAAATAATATTGTGTAATACAGTGCATTTCTATATATATATATATATATATATATATTTATATTTTTTATATAGAGTTTACACTTACATACGCATCCCACAACGCATCCCACAGTAAGCATAAATAGGCTTTGAAGGTAAATAACAATCCATAACAGATCCTACAATTCCAATAGCTACACCATTCCCAAAATGATGGACTAATTCCCTCATGTGATAATAATAATTTTGAAGAAGAAGAATAAGAAGATAATGATGAAGAAGCTTCCATTATAAGTTCATTGGTAAGATTTTCTTTTCTATTTTGACTACGTTTCTCTATATTATCATGCGGTGATGCTACCTCACTTACAATTTCTTTAGAATTTGTTACATGACCTTTAAATAATTTATTCAGTGATGCTTCCATTTCAGAGCTTTCAGCTTGCATTTTTTGCAATAATTCAAATCCAATATCATCTGCAATAAATTCTTGATATCGATAGTTAGCTAGTGTACATTTAATAGACTTTATTACAGTTGTGAGAGCTAATGAAACAAACCCAATAGTAAAGAAAAGTCGAGTTCGAAATCCTCTAGAAATAGTCTAAGAATTATCTCGAAATTTCTCTGGAATTCCTACAGCATAGGCGGCGTAGTCTTCTTTTAATAAAATAAAAGTTTTTCTTGAAAGCCAGGCAGTGAAAAGGCCTCCAGCGGCTGCCCCTTTGCGGGCCCCATCAAAATATTGTTTTCCAAAAGCACACAAAATCATATCATCTTATGTTTGTAAATATAAGGCGAGGGCCGCCTCCTCGTCTCTTGATGAGTTAAATTTATTCTGAGGCATTAGTGAATAATTATTATTAATGATGTTTTTTTTTATTTTTTTTTTTTTTTTCCAAACAGACACACAGAGTGAGGGATAATCCCCCTAAAAAAAAAAAAAAAAAGGCAAAGATGCCTACAACAATTTAGCCTTTTTTATAAAAGAAAAAGAGGGAAAAACTATTCAAATAAAACAACAATAACAACAACAAAAAAAAAAAAACATTTTTTTTTTTTTTTTTTTTTTAATTATTTTTTATATTAATTTTAACGCCCACAAAAAAAAAAAAAAAAAAAAATAAAAAAAAAAAAAAAATTTTTTAAAAAAATAAAAATTATAAAATAAAAAACCCACCCATCAACAAAACAAAAAAAAAAAAAAAAACAAAAAAAAAAAAAAATTTTTTTTTTTTTTTTTTTTTTAATTATTGTTTATATTAATTTTCACGCCCACATAAAAAAAAAAAAAAAAACATAACAATAAAATTCAAAGTTATTAAAAATGTAAAAATTATTAAATACCTTACTCCTTGAAGAGAAAAAGATGAAAAAAAAAAAAAAAAAAACCCCTCTTTCCACTTAGAATGTTCTTTGTACCCATATCTCCATATAAACATCCTCAAAAGGTGCAAAAACCAGAGGAGTATGAAGAAAAGATCTATAAAGTCTATACATATGTTTATCCAAAAATGGTTTCTTAATTTCTTGAGCAGTATTACGAAATAATACCATAACATCAGGTATAGAAGCAGATTTAGGTACAACAGTTTTTTCTAATTCAATAGCTTTTATCCTTTCTTCTTCATTACTTTTATTAAAAGTATGAATTCCAGTATATTTCCATAATACATAATCCTTAGGGTATCGTCGAAACATAATATCTTCTGTTAATTTTGGAATTCCAGTTTTACTATCAAGATGAACAGGACAGTCTATTAATCTTAAATGATTCACCTTATTATGTATATAACTTAAACCAGGAGTTGTATAACATGTTGATATAATATCAAGACGATTAATTTTTGGGCCATCTCTTATTTCTTCCATAACTTCTAAAGGACCTTTTCGATATACATAACATGATAATAAAGCCAAAATAATATTAAAAATTAAAAATATGCAATGAAATATTCTAATATTTCGAGATTTATAACATAATCTTGAAAGTGTAAATCCTGCTAAAATAAAACAAAGAGGTAATACTGTAAAAATAAATCGATTTTCTTTATGATCTACAAGAGAATAACATATTAATATCCATGTAATAATAGCAAATAATCCTCCAATACGCCATGTTACAACTCTAAATTCCTTTTCAGACCAAATAATATATGGAGATATTATTGAAAATAAAATATGAGGTCCAACAAGAGCAGGAAGACATGGAATTATATAAAAATACCATGAATGTACTCCAAAAAATCGACTTGCATTTTGAATTACATTAAATTGAAAAAAAACATAAGGTGTTAATATCCAACGATTATAAAATGAACTATCTGCTAAAAAAATACTACCTAAAATAATTATCATCATAATAATACCCCAAAAAAAGATACGCATTAATCCTTTAAAAATTCCCTTTTCTCGTATAGACCAAGAAATATGTACAAATAATAATGGAAAAATAACAACTCCTGAAGTAGGACGAATAGCACAAGCTAAACCACTTAAAAAAAGAAAAATTTTATAATTTTCTTGCTGTAATATTAAAAGTATAAGTAAAGCTTCTAAAACATTACTATAAAGACGAACACCAACAAAAGCCATATACCAATTACATAATGAAAGTACAAGTGCAAAACTAGAAACTAAATCAATTCCATTATTTGCATTTGAATTTCTTTTAATTTCTATTTCATATAATGGATTTTGTATACTTTTCTTATATTTTTCTTCCTCTATCCTTGCAGCTACTCCTAAATCGGCATCAATATTTGCCCCTATATTAAAAACACAAATATCAATTGCTGAAATAATAAATGATTGAATTAAACGTGATATAAACCACACCATCCATGGTGTATCTAAACCTATATATTTTAATATAAATAAAGGAATTGCAATTATTCCTGGAAATAATACAGAACGTAATCCATAATGCCATTCCCAAGGTAAATGTCCTTTTCCATACACCATATTATATGCAATTTCACTACTTTGCCACCATTCATCAGGAGATTCTACAGTCGTCACTGTAATACAAAGAAATAATCGAAATATAAATATAAGAGAAATGGAAACCCACGAAAGACGTGGCTTCTCTTCATTACGTAATGATTTAATATAAGATAAAGTTAGCTCAGTAGCTTCTTTTTGAACCTCCGTTTTCATTTTGCCTTTTTAAAAAGAAATATTTGGTGATTAATTAATTAATTATTATTTTTTTTTTTTTTTTTGATAAAATGTGAAGAAGAAAACCTAGAAAAAGGAAAAATAAACAAATAAGTTTTTTTTTTATTAGATTCAATTATCAAAAAAAAAAAATAAGAATGATAATAGGAAAAAAACCACAGAAAATATTATAAACTATGTAATATATTCACCATATAATAAAAACTTTTATAACTCAAGCAAAAAAAAAAAAAAAAAACTTACTATTTCCTATATACTAAATATTTTCTTTCTTTATTCTCTTTCTTCCTCTATAAAAACTTCTTAAAGAAAAGAGGCAAAAAAAAAAAAAAAAAACACATTTCCCACCCACTTTATTTCTTATATTAAATATTTCTCTGAACCGAAAAAAAAAAAATAAATAAATAAAAAGGGTTAATTTAACTATATATATTTTGGCATTTATATCCTAATATTTCCCATACAAAAAAAAAAAAAAAAAAATCAAACCCTTTCTATTACCCTTCCTTATTCCATATAAAACCCCTCAAGAAAAAAAAAAATCCCTGAACCCCCAAGAAACATATCCTATTTTCTTTTTTTTTTTTTTAATATTTATCTACTTTGGATGAATTTTACAAACTTCAAAAGCTCCACTACCGTCTTCTATTCCTCGCCGTGTGGGACTTTTTGCTTTCCAAATTCGATGATAATGATAAGTCATATCATGCCCATACCCATGAGGTTCACTATAAATAGCTAACATATCATTGGCCCAGCGTTGAAATTCTGGAATATATTCATAACTACATTGTTGTGTTAAGTGACTGAGTTCTTCTTTTCGAATTCTCGGATTTGGATGCTTTGATTTTTCTATTTGTGCCTCTCGTTCAGCCTTCGCCTCCTCCGTAGTTCGATTTGAATAGTGTTTTGTAATACGATTTTCTACAATACCTTTACAAGCTATAATACCACGTTGTGAAGTAGCTAACACACAAAATGAAGTAGATCAAAAAAGAGATGATGATAAGGCGCGGCGCATCTTTTTTTTTTTTTTTTTCCTATATATATATATATTTGTTTGAAATTATGCCCCACCCCCCCAAAAAAAAAAATAATAATAATAGAGTGTGACTCTAAATTATTGTATAATCCTTTTGATTAAAAGAGCAATAAAAATAAAAAAAAAAGAAAAATAAGGAAAATCCGTCTAAGAATAGACACATACGTTTAAAGATAAATAATATATATCAAAAAACATACCAATATAAAATAAGAAATTATTTATTAAAAAAATAAAAAAAAAAAAGAAAAAAAAATTTTTTTTTTTTTTCTGGCACTTGTAAAAAAACAAAACAAAAGGAACAACAACAACAAAAAAAAAAAAGGGAGTTAAAAGGCACAAAATCATATCACTCAGAAAAAAACATATATATATTTTTGTTTTGTTTATTATTATTATTATTACTTTAAAAAAAAAATTTTTTTTTCACATTGTTTTCTCCAGCTTTTTTTTTTTTGTTTTTATTCTTCAAACTATTTCTCTTTCTCCCCTGCTTTTTTTGAATTTTTTAATACTTTTATTTTAAGTTTCCCTTAAATATCAACTTTTTTTTTTTTTTTTTTGAGTGTGTGTATTGTGCCTCACTATTTCTTTTCTTTTTAAAAAGAAGAAGAATATATTATTTATTTTTTTTTTCGCTCGCTGTTGTTATCTATTACTCTCTTGTTTAAACTTGACTAGAATAAGAATAATAAATAAATAATATGGAGAAAGATTGAATCTATCTAAAGACAAACAATCTTGTAAAAAAGCAAAAAAAAAAAAATGCAATTAAATGAAATTATTTTTTTTAATTATCTTTTTCTTTCCCTACCCCCTTTTAAGCTTTCTCTATAAATGTTTATATACAAATATATTTATATTTATTATTATTCCTGTTAGTGCTGTTGTTCTTCTTATAGTTGGGCCTTAATATTCCGTTACTATTTTCCATAAGTTTCCTCAATTTACAGAACAATGCATTAATCAGGGGGGGGGGGGGGGGGTATCCCTCTCTTTTCCCTAGTCTAAAGGGGAAAAAATAATAAAGATATATTATTATTATTATTATTGGTTAAATGGATCTATATTCTCTATATATTTATGTGAGCTTCACTCCGCTCCACTCCACCTCACTCATACTTTTCCACAGACACACACACACACACACACAAAAAAAAAAAAGCCCCATTTTTTTTTTTTCTTTTTTCCTCTTTTATTTATTTGATTCTTGTTACGCGTCAAGCTCTAGAAAGCCTAGCCGCACCCCAGCGTGGAGTCCCTTGGCCTGCACCACCTCATGCCCCTCCTCATCTCGGCGGTAAAGTGACTTGCTGCGGTCACGCCGGGCGACGGTGTCAGGGAGGGCCACCCATCGATTATCATCCAAGCGAAGTAACGAATTCTCTGCGAGGGATTGCGCCTCCCAGGCAGTTTTCAATCCATCCAGAGACACCGCCGCGTTATTGCCAGAAAGAAAGAAATAAGTTCCACACGATTTTAATATATTGGCATTGGATGATTCCGCCATAACTTCTGCCAAGTCTTGGGCGAGGGTGGTGGTACTCGTAAACGGCCGCATATCCCGCTCACTACTATGAATAATATTAATTTTACTATTATTATGATCACTGATGGAGGTAACAGAGCGCCCGCGTGGGGCTGGCAATTTTACATGCATCAAAGGCATTCGCACGCTTCCATTCGCCGCGTAGGCCGCGATGGCGAGGCCGCTGCTGCATGAGACCACCACAAGTGTACTCTCCCCTGCTCTTATATTCGTAACTTCTTTTATATTCTCCTCCTCATTCAGTTCTTCTTCTTCTTTATTATTATTATTATTATTTCCCTCCCCTGCTAAACACTCCTGCAGGCGCTGCGTGTAGGTCTCCACTGGGAGCCCCAGCACCCCGGCGCCCTCGAGTGGGTATGGGAGGCACAGCAGGGGGTGATATACCCCACGCACCCGCTGGTGTTTGTCGAGGACTAAAAAGCGCGAGGCCCCGGCGCCAACGCTTGACTGCCGCAGGAGACGATCTTGCGGGTCCAACTTCTCAGCAAACACTGAGAGGACGGAGGTGGGGGTTATTGGGATCTTTTGTCTCGCGCGAAATGATTTGAAACTGAAGAGGGCCACCGCCTGCCGCCGACGAACACAAATAACTCGAAGCATCGATGCTTCTTTGTTGTTGTTGTTGTTGTTTTTTTATGATTTTGATTTATATTTTTGTATATTCCTTTTCTTTCTTTTTCTTCCCCCTTCTACTTACTCTCTCAAGAAATGTGACTACAAATTTTTTTTAATCCTGTTTAACTATTCTTTTCTTAAATATATATATATATATATATGTTTAAGTTTGCGTGCAAATATGTGTCTATGCCTATTTAAAAGCACGGCCTTGTAACTTTAAAATAATGAATAATAAAAAAAGAAGAAAGAAAAAAAAAAAAAGGAAAAAATAATAATATATTATAATTAGAAAGCAAATTATGGGAAAAATATAAAATTGGAAACCAGAAACGATGGCTCTAGAAAGAAAAAAGGAAAATTTAAGATCAAATCATGAAAAAAAAAAAAAAAAAAAAAGAGTCGCAATGTACTGTAAATTTCACAATACAGTTAGCAGTTATATAAACAAAAAAAAAAAAAAAACTATAAATAAATACATAAAAAAAAAAAGCACTAAGTCTCACTGTATGGATAAAATTATTTAATTTATTATTATTATTAATTTCTTTTTTTTTTTTTTTTTTTTATCGTGACTTTATCTTTATTATTTGTTTCCCAACCCAATTTAAAATTTATTTCCTCCTTATTATTATTTTATTTTTTATTTTCGCCTGCGTATGCATCAAAAAAATATTTTCTTAAAAAGTAATGGATTTTTTTTTTTTTTTAATTTAAAACAAAATTCACACTACTCACCTTTCCCTTTTTTCTCCTCAAAAAAAAAAATATATATATATTATTATTATTTTTTTATTCACTCGTACAATTTCCTTCCATTTCTTCTCCTTCGTTCTTATTAATATATATATATATATACTAATATTCTTTTCATTCTGTTAATAATTTTGTGGCCCATCTCTTTCTGTGAAAAAGTGCATACATTGCTCGCCCACATGATAATAAATAAACTATCAAAACAGCCATTACAACAAAAAATGCTTTAACATTTTCAACTGGTGGGTCACCTTCACTGTCAAATGGTACTGGAACATTCATTGCATAAATCGTTTGAACAGTAATAACAGGATACATAATATTTGTTAACTCTGTTAACAAAAGTGTTTGCCGAAGAGCTTTATTACCGCGACGTAAGAGTTTCCAAGTTCGTGTAACATTATGATACCAATTTGTAACCGCCACAGTATCACGACAATCACTGACTTCATCACTTAATCGTAATAAATGGGCTCGAGCACTTTCAAGTTGTCGATACACAACTTTTTCTTGTGTGATAAAAGAATCCATCATGTGAGGTTGTAAGAGGACAGAAACAATATGTTCACGTCGAGTTAACTCAGCTGCACATTCTCCAAAGCAACGTCGAACATTTGTAATTCGTTGTAAAACTTCCTCACGTTGTTCTGGTTTTTCTTCAACTTTAAATATATGATCTCCCATTTTATCAAGTGTCATCGTTAATGAAACATTATCTAATTGATGTCCAACCACAATTTGAAATAAACTTGAAAATATAAAAGGAGATGACATCACTTGCATAGGACGACGAATATTATTATTATTATTATTATTATTATGACCATGATCGCCACAATTAATATGTAAAAATTTAAGTAAATCTCCAAGTTCATGAAATGGTTTCTCATGAATTGTAATAATCCAATCAGGAAAAACAACAACAGCAACAGGAATTGGAGAAGCAATTGAAGAGCGGGGTTGATCAGACATTGCAGCATCCAGTCGACGCTGCATTACACTTTTTGTACATCGTGGTTTTATATTTTCATCCTCAGTTGTAGTTGGAGTACACATTAAATTAAAAAAATAATATCCAAGAGAGGAGTGGGCGGAGAGGCAATCCATACCATCCAAGTAAGAGCAATGATCAATAGTGTCTTGTGTAACTGGAAATCGAGACAAAATATCTTTTATAAGTATTTTATTGGTTGTTTGTAAATCCAACCACTTTGCTGGTTTAACATTTGTTGTTGTTGTTGTTGTTTCTGTTGTAATTATTCCTGAAGAAATATGTGAAATAGTAGGAAACTCTAATGAGTGTTGCTCCGCATATTGTAAAAATTGATCAGCTGTTATAAAATTACGAGCAAAAGGTGTAGCCCCACTGTAGCGTTGAGAAATAAACCACAAATGCTGCGAGGTATCCTCTACTTGTACAAAACTTCCATTTCTATTTAATAGAGTTGAAGTATCAGAGGTATTTTCAGTTTGTTGAAGTTGAAGATATGATAAAGGTCTCTTTGGGGCATCGCTTCTTCTGGCAAAACTTTTATTTTTTAAAAATTCCATAATTTCTGTATCATGTTGAGGGCCTTTATTTCCAGTAAAATTAAGAAGTTCATCATCATTAATATCAATACTTCCAAATAAGGCGTACGTGAAAGGAGCCTCGGTATGATGAGGTGCACGACGTCGACGACTTTTCATTGTATAATATTTTTTTCTTTAAATTTTTGATTTTTATTTAAATGAATTTTGAATTCTAGAATAATTAATTATTTTTATTTATTTTCGTTTTGTTCCTATTCTTCTTTCCTTATTTTTTTTTTTTTTAGAATTTCTTTTTCTCCCTTTACTTTGTCTTCTTTCTCTCACTCTATCAGTTCAATTTTATTTTTTTTATTTTAATTCAATTGAAATATATTTTTAGATATATTTCTCGCTGCTCTGGGCGAGAAGCAGCAAGACAGCTTGCCAATGTATACTTCTAGGTCTCCAGATTTAAAAAACTACTACTACTATTATATTTAAAAATAAAATAGAAATCAGCCAAATATTAGAAAACAAAACAAAAAAAAAAAATTTCGAATTATTTCTTTCTTTTCGCTTTTTCTCTCTTTGCTAAGATACCTTGCTTCTTCTTTTCGTTTTTCCTTACGCCCCCCCCACAAAAAAAAAAAAAAATAATAATAATAATATTAATAATAATAAATGAATATTTTACTTAAAAAAAAAGAAAGAAACAAAAAGAAAATTTTTATTTGTATTTGAGTAAGAAAGTTTATAATACATATATTAAAAAACAAAACAAACTATAACATTATTATTTTTTTTTTTTTTTTTAAAACATCGTCTGAGGAAAAAAGAAAAGAATAACGAGGGTAATTTTTTAAGTCCTACGGACAAAATAAGGTAATAAAATAATTTTTTATATAAATATAAAAATAACTTTTTTCTAATTTTCTTTTGAACTATACTCTTCTCTGCAGTTCAAAAAAATAAATAATAATAATAATAATAATAATAAAAAATAAAAAACTCATAAGCAAAGCAAAAAGAAAAAAAAAAAAAGAAAGAATTTTATTTTCTTTAAATATAAAATATATTTTATTTCACCCCTCCTCTCCTTTTTATCATCCCTGTGTAATAACTGCCCCAGCATAACTTACAGAAGAATCCGACATTTTCATACACTTACTAGACTGTGAATAATGCAAAAAACGCACATTCGCCTCTTTATTTTCTTTCACAGCTGAAATTCCAATAGAAATAGGACGTCGCCCACAAATTGTATTTCCTGTTATTGAAAGATATTTATACCAATTTTGCATATCTTTCTTCTCCAGCCACTGCATCCCTTCATGATCCATGGCAATTATAGCATCTCCAATATTAGGATATTTTGATTTTTCATAATGATACGTGTACTGAAAACGTGATCCCCAATGACAAAAATCTGAACTTAAAATAAATATATTTGTAGGATCTTTACAATAGGAAGATAATACATTGCCAATACGTTCTTCCATTTTTTGATCATTATGTCCAATAAGAAGTGGAACTAACTGTATATATTGTGTTGCAGGAGTTTCACTATTATAAATAGGATAATGTAAAATATGTGAAACAAAAGGTAATTGCATTTCAATGGAGTGCTCTTCTTCATCCGTTGTTTGAGACATTTTTTTCACAGGCACCCCAGCATTTTGAAGCGATTGCATCACTTCTGAAATTCTTTGAGAAGAAATATTTAAATTTCCAAAAGGAGTTTCATATTGATCAGCACCAGAAACTTCTACACCTTCAAATCCTTTATGATGGGAGGGGCCCAAAATAAAAATTTGTGAAACATTTTTTCCTTTTGGTGAATATAAATAATTTCGAAGAGCTTTATACACATGGGCGGCTGTTGTACCAGAATAACTAATACCAGCATGAGGAGAAATAATGCCGATAAGTTTTTGATTATTATTATTATTCCATTGATAATCTTCTGCTTTTGCAAATAATCCATCAATAATTGCTTTTAATTCTTTGGCAGAGTCTTCATACCAACTACCAGCGTGAAAGGCACGACGAGAGTATGGCATTTACGTACAAATCTATATATATATATATATATATATATCCTGCAAATAAAATTAAAAAAATTGTTTTTAAACTACCACTATTGTATATATAATATGTATATATTTATATATCTATATTTAATAAAAAAAAGAAAAAGAAAAGATGAAAAAAAAAAAAAAAAAAATGGAAGGAAAAAAAAAAAGAAAGAAAATAAAAAAAAAAATCTTATTCATATATACAATTTTTTTTATTTTTATCGTTAATTTAAAATTAATAATTTCTATAAATTTGGTATATGAAATAGAACAAGTTAGAATATTAAAAGTGATATTGCTAGTAATTAAAAAAAAAAAAAAAAACTGAAAGAATATCTCTCAAATTTTATATATGTATATAAATATATAAGCTTAGGCACAAAATCATTTCCCCCCCCCTATAAAGACGTAAAAAGCCAAATAAATAAATAAATATATATATATAATAATAAAATAAAAATCATAATAATTATTATTATTAAAATAGAACAGCAAAAAAATTTTAAAAATAATATCAATCATCGTAGCAAAAAAAAAAAAAAAAAAAAAAACAACAACCAAGAAATATTTAAAATTTATCAGTTTATTTCCAAAAAAAAGAAAAGAAAATTTAAGAAAAAAAAAAAAAAAATCAGTCAAGTAGAAACAGGGGATTTATACGCTCGTGTAAAGAGATCAAAAATAGCAACAATAGGACGGTGATCACTTGATTTAACCTGTGGAACATCTGTATAAAGTCTTATTTTAACTTTTCCTGCTTTAGATCCTTTTCCTTTTTTATAAAGTACACGATCACAATAAGCTGGCATACGATCTTTTTTTTTAGTAAAACTATAAGATTCATGTTGTAATTCATATTTATAAGTTGGACGAAAAAGAAGATTTCCTTCACAAAAACGTTGAAATACAACACCTTTTGCTCTTTCAAGATTTAATTGATCATTATGAACAAGTATTGAACGTATATCTTTATGATATTTTATAATATATTCAATTGCTTTACGTGTACCATTTATTCGATAATTAAGATCACCACCAAAAAATACTAAATCAAATTCTTCTGTTACATCACGATGAACTTTTAATTCATTATCTGTATCAGTAACAGGAAGTTGCATAAGTGAAATATTATTATCATTATCTAAATTTTCATTACTATTATTATCATAATTTAAATATTGCATTGTACTTTCATTATCCACATTACTATTAATATTATTATAATTTTTTTCACTAGTACAACTTTGATTGGCACCATTATTACTAGAATGACTTTTATCTGATTTTTTAAAAAGATTTTTCTTAAAAAATTCTCTATGTTTTCCTTTAAATCCAACTTGTAATCCTCTTACAATAGCATGATAATCTTTATTTCTTAAACTAACACCTTTTTGATGTGCAGCTAAATGTGCCCCAATAAAAAGTATTGTAATAAAAGGCGTATCCATATCAGATGAATGATAATACTCATAATCATTATTATTAGTATTACTATTATTATAATCACTACTTTCTAAAATTTTTTGTTTTCTCTTACTTGGAGAAAACAAGGAAGTTGCCAACTCCATTGAAGTTGCCTCCACATTATCATTTTTTTTTACTTCACTTCTTACATGTAAAGGTGAAATTGTCATTGATATTGCCATCGCCACCGCAACTCCTCCTTTATTTCCACAAAGTCCATTTGCAATTCCTGTTTTAACACTTGATGAATCAATTTGACGCACATATTGGGCAACATCTTTACTTCGAGCAAATACTAATAATTGAATATACCATAATGTTTTATGTCCTACTAAGTTATATTGACCTTGCAAGCATGTTTCTTCTATATAATTTTCCCATTTATGTTGTTCTCGTTTTAAACCCAAATGACTTCCATTTTCTTGTGTACACACTACAATAATATGTGCATTGGGGTGAATACAATGTAATGAAACTTCATTAAAGTTGGGTTCCTTGTGGGCCATATTCCAACTTATATAAGAAATTCGTAATGGTTTACCTGGAAACCAAATATCACTTGATATATTTACTGGAACTGGAAATGTTTCTTTTTCAATAAGAAATGGAACAGTGTGTCGATCATCATAATATTGATCAATTCTATCAGGTAAGGCACGCTCCGCACTATTATCAGATTCAGGAATCCCAAGTGAAGAAGGAGAAATTGGATCTAATAATGTTTCAAGATTAAATATACCTGGGGAACTATATAAATTAACTTCAGAAGAAGCAGCAGTTACACTCGCGGCATCTTCAGTTTCTGCTATTTTTATTTCTTCTTGTAATGAATTTTTTTTTACACTTACATTTTCATTTTCTTGACTTCCCTTACTATTGTTCATTTTCTATTTATTTATTTTATTTGTTTATCTAATATTTATATATTTTTTTAGTTATATTAAACAACCCAAGAAGTCACACAATCACAAATAAACAATTCAGTTTTTTTTTTTTTTTTTAAATATATATATGTTTTTCTTTTTATTTATATACTACAACTAATCCTTATAACTTTAGGACCTATGAAACAAAAAAAAGAAAAAAATAAGGAGGAAAAAAAATATATATATATTATTAATAATTTCTTATGTATGTAAGTATTGTATGAGGAATAATAACAATTAAACAAAATAAACAGAGATAAAATAGTAATAGTAAATAGAAAGAGTAAAATACAAATTACTAACAGTAAAAAAAAAAAAGAAAAACTTTCCTCGCTAGTAAATAAATTATTACCTTAGTTACATATACACATCTATATATAATATTTTCTTAGGTAATAGAAAATATAATTAAGCAAAAAAAAAAAAAAAAGAAAAAAAAAAATTTTACTTTTGCATAATGCAATTTAGTGACTAAATAAAGCAAATTAACTACTAAAAATAAGAATAAATATATATTTCCCCCTTTACCCCAATTTTCTTTCTAGTGATTTTTTTTTTTTTTTTTTTAAATAGAAAATACACAAAGAAAAACCCTAATTCTGGAACTCTTTAATATGCTAGTACTAAAAAACAAAAACCCCCAAATTTTTTTTTTTTTTTTTTTTTTTTTTTTTTTTGATTCCCCCTATTTTCCCTTTCCATCCCATTACTTCGTTACCCAAATATCTTGTCCTATTAACCCCTAATAATAATAAAAAAAATAATAATAAAAATCCCTTTTTTTTTTTTTCTTTTTGCTAATTTTTGAAATTTTATTGACCTTGTGCTTCCGCTTCCGCTAAAACCTGCTCCCGTGCATCCCGTTTCTTAATATAATTAATATATTTAAACCTTGTTTCATTTAAATACCACACCTCACCTTGATTTGGAAATTCTTCTAATGGGCGTTGCCACCAAAAAACACCTGTTTTCCAATCTTTAGGTATTCCAAACGAACGTACAACTTGTCGGCCGGGGTAAAACATATTATTTATCATAGCTCTCATTACAACCATATCCATTGCATTTCTTGCAAGATAATACATAAGTCTAAATAAGACGCCAAACAACCAAACATCCTTCCACCCACAACGTAAATTACTATCACTCCAGGAACAAAACCAAATTATATTGTTGTACTTCAGAAACTAAACCTGGCTCTTCTACACCAAATACAAATTCTTTTTTTACATTGCATTTTAGGAACTGTATAACCTGGTGGAGGCCAATCTGGATTCCAAGAACGTGTACGAATAGTGGGTTGAATTTCATCCCATTTCATTATAGTATCTGACCAATGATACCAAGTTTGTTTATTTAAAAGTTCTTTGGGTACACTTCTAAATCCAGGTCTATTTTGTTGCCAGGCTTCACCTGGGTAAAAAAATTCTTCAGCATCCTATTGTTCTTTTTACTGCATAACACGCGGCTATTTTTTTATTTACTCCAGGTTTTGTATATTCATCAAAATATTCATATAAACGATATTTTTTAGGTGTGTGTAAATCTCCATGAGCTGTGGTGGAGTTATCCTCTCGCATTCCCTGCTCAAAGTCAGGTCTATTATGCGTTTTTCGAAACTCTGAAGAAGTATTTATATTTTCATCCACACGATGATAATCCCACTTTTCTTTAGGACGTTGTATAAAATAACGAGTGTTGTCAAGTTCTTCTTTAGTGACTCGAACTTTCCCATCGTAGGGAATTTTCTACCCATGAAAACCAACAAATTGAAATCCATGATAACTTCGACGTTGATCATTAAATAAAAGACTACATAAACTAAAAGCAGCAGGTACACTGCACCGAGAAAGCATTTTTTTTTTTTTTCTACCTTTCTTTTCTCTCTCTCTCTCTCCCTCTCTATGTTTGTAGGCGCACCCTAACAAAAAAAAAAAATCCTAAAAGGGAAAGGGAAAAAAAAAAAAATAATTAAAATATTAAATAAGAATTACACAACATTAACAAAAAATAGAACAGTAATAATTTATTAATTTATGAAAATTAAAATTAAGATAAAAATATTTCCTTGGTATATATATAAATATATATATATTTTTTTTATTATTTCCTGTGAAAGAAAATCCAAACTCCCACCCCCCCTCCCCTTACCCTGAGATAATTAAATTAAAAAAAAAATAATAATAATAATATAGATTTGTGTATCTACAGAGAAAAAAAAAAAAAAAAAATAGAAAATAACAAAACAAAACAAAACAAAAAAAAACTAAATATTTTTTCTTGGTCGTTTACGTGTACCTGCAACACTTACACGTGTTGAACTTTTAACTGTGATAAGTTTTTCTAAATCCTCTCGTATTTGTGGACTGAGAAGTCGAACTACATTCGGTTTAGTAATAATTAATCGTGCAAGATTTACAGCAGGTATAGCAGAAATAATCCACTCCTGATGCATTCCTAATGTAATAACACCTTCTTTTTCAAGTTTACGCATAATATGATATACCATGTCAATAGAAATTTCTAATGGACATGAAACACGAAGATATTCTTTAATTTCACCTATTGATATTCTACCACGATAAATATCAGGTGATTTTGTAAGTACAAAACTAGTGAAGACAAAAAAAGTAATATCATCTAAATAAGTGGAATTACTTTCTTTTTTATTTATATTAGATTTAGATTGTTGTTCCTGTGAAAATTCTTTATTTTTATGTTCTTTTCTGTATGCAGCAGCATTCATATCTTCTCTTTGTCTTAATGCTGCTGCTGCTACTCCTCTTCTTTCTTCTTGTTGTTGTTTTTCTTCTTCTTCTGTCACTGCAGTTTCAGTAGCTGACATTGTAATAGTAGAATTAGTAGAAATTAGTGAAGAATTATGTGATTTAAGTCGATCAAAAAAAGGATGTCGAATTGTAACGGACATAGAATGATGACCTGTATCAAGTGATGCAATGTGAGTACTATTATTTTGTTCTTGACGATGAAGATTTACAAGATGAGAATTTGCTGGAGCAAAACAAGGAGGTTCATATGAAGGTGGAGTTATATCCTCATAATATGTTAACTGCATAGCCAAAACACGTTCACATAATAATGGAGGTAAACCTTCTACAACTTCCATAACTTTTGTAATAATACCTGCTAAAGCTTGTTGAACTTCTTGACGTGTTTGACGTTTTCTTTTCTTCATTGAAGTTAACATATGAGGAACAGCTAAAGAAGAAGAATTATTTGCTCCATCTTTTTGTGAATTACCAGTAAATGTTAAAGAAGCACGTTGACCATCTGGACTATATGAAAGAGTAAAACAATAACTTTCAAGTAGTTCAGTACAACTTGGAGTATAAATACAAAGGGTAAGTTCTTTAAGATAACCTTTATTAAGTGCATCAAAGGCTCCTTCTTCCATCCATTGAGAAATAGCATCAGCTTCTGGTGAAGATCTTACAAGTTGTTTTAACTGTAAACCAAGAAACTGACGAGGTTGATATGATTCATCACTACAAAGTCCTCGAAGATATGTTACACAAGAAACTGCAACACGAATAAAATTTCGTATAGCAGCTAAACTCTGAACTTGTGATACCTCCGTAGCTGTTGAAGTCATACTGTTATATATTTATATATACTACTCACCTCGTATCGTATATATTCTCTAAAAAAATAAAGAAAAATAAAGAAAAAGAAAAAAATAACTCATTAATAATAATTTGTAGATAAAAAGAAAAAAATGATAGTTCTATTAGAAAATTACAGTAGCATTAATATCAAAAGAAAAAAAAAAAATCTTTTTTTTTTTTTTTTTATATAGTAGTAGTAATAATAAAAAAAACAAAATGATAGAGATATATTGAAATAAAGAGCAGCTCATAGGACATCATTCCTCATCTTGTATGTTTATTTCTTCGCCGCCTTACGCTCTGCCATCTCAGCCCGCACTGCCTTTCCCTTGGCGGAGCGGTCAATCTTCTTCGACTTCGCCCGCACCTCTTGTATGTAGGAGAGGTCGGCGCCCACGATGCCGCGCTCCACCTTGACGGCGCGGGCGGCGCGGCGGCGGGTGACGCGGTCTGTTGTCATCTTGCGGTGGATGCGGCGGTAGGTGCGGGTCCATGGGACGAAGCGGGGGTTCTTCTTCCGCATGTACATCGCGACGCACTTGGGGCGGGCGAAGGTCAGCACCGGCTTCGTCGACAGAAACGCGAAGGGGACGTAGCGGCGGCCGTGGCCGGGGTGCACGGCGAAGTGCGAGAACTCACAGTCAATCGTCCGCATGGCTTCTCTAATAATATATAAATATAAATATATATAAATATATGTTATAATAGTAAAATGTGGGTGGGGGGGTGGGGGAAAGTAAGAGAAAGAAAGGAAAAATTATGGGAGAAAAGGAGAGAAAAAAATAATAATTAAATTATAGAATGTGATGGTTACAGATAAACTTTTTAAAGTTTTACAGAAATAATGTATTACTATTCTCCCTTTCAAGGAGAACAACAAGATCAACAACAACAATATATATATATATATAGAGAGAGAGAGGGAGAAAGAGAAAGTCCAAATTCATTTACTTTTAAATACTCTAACTGTTTTTTTTTTTTCTTTTTTTTTTTTTTTGTTATTCATTAAATTGACGAGGAAGATATCGATAAAGTGAATTATAATATGATGATTCAACACATAATGAGGGTAATTCTTCTTTAGGAGTTGACCTTATACATTCACGATGTTTATCTTCTTCACAGCCTTTTACTTCTCGTATAAATTTAACACAAATATTACGAGCCTCAATCCATGATCGACAAATTTTACTCTTAACACTTTGAATATTATTAGAAAAACATTCCACGTCTCGCTCTGGGCATTCAAAGTGTAATTCACAACGACATGCTTGTGTTATAGTTCGTGGTTCAATATAAAAAGCAGTTGCCCCTAAAGTAAAATCAATAGAAATTACCATTAAAATGATATTTAATACTAAAAAAGAGGTAAATAGTAATGTATTCATATGACTTGAATGAACAAATGCCATTTATTTCGTAATATTATTAATTTTTTTTAAATTTAATCTTCCAGTACTATTTTGCTAATATATATATATATATATTAAAATTAAAGAAGAGAAGACACGAAAAGAGTAAAAAAAAAAAAGAAACCCCTTATTCAAAAAAAGATGAATTTAAAAAAAATATATACATTCAATATATATATATATATACTTTCCTGTTGTTGTTGTTGTTTTTTTTTTTTTTTTGTCAATATTAACTGTTGAAACATGTTTTTTTTTTTTTTTTTAATTGAATGTTATCGTCGTAGGCTCCTCGCGAAGCCACAAAGAAGTAACCCTACAACCACAACAGGTAATAGAAGTATTAAATAATTTATAAATCCCAAATCATTACTTTTATTATTATTATTAAATTTTTCTACATTAGAAATATCTCTTTTTGAAATTCCATATAAAAAATTTAGTACAGTATTTATTTCTTCTATAGGAGATACATTTTCAAATAAATTAGGTAATGAAAAATAAATTTGTGAAAGAAATAAAACACAAAGAGGTTCTGCAGCATAAAAACGCATATTAATTCTAGAAAAAAAATCTGGACTCTCATCTTGTAATAATTTAAGTAATGATACAAAAGAAGAAATAATAGAAGAATTAGAAATATCTAAACATTTTCCTCCCATAATAAAAACATTATATGATTCCTTTTGTTTTAAAATTTCTACTAAATAAATAAGTTCTTTAATAAATAATGATGGATATAGTGTAATAATAATATGTTTAGGACGTAATTTTGTAGAAACTATACCATTAAGAAAAGTAATACTTGATAATGTTTCATCTGAGTTTACATCAATATGAACTAAATTAAATTCCATATTTAACATTGAAATACCATTAAATAATATTTTATTAAAAGGAAATACTGTAACAGATTTTGGTTTATTTGTATCATTTTTTATTAATAAATAATGACAGGTATTATTCATTGAAAAACATTTGGCATCCACAATGAAATTATTTTTATTACTAATACTTTTATTTTTATTGAAATTTTCTTCTATAATATTACCATGTAAAGGAGCGGCTGATTCAAATCCCATTCGATAACTATATTGAGGAGTATGAACACCAAGTGTTTTAAGATCTTTTTGAATAATATTTCCTATAACACCTTCACCATATATCATAGCATATACACTCTTAGATTTAACATTATCCTTTTCTTTTTGAATTACATGATATTGAGTAAGATATGGTCCAACACAGGAATTAGCGGAACAAAGGTGAAGAATTTTTATTTTTTCATCTTTAGATATATAATTTTCATTAATTAATCGTCCAAATATTACACTTTCACTACGGAAACCTATATTATTTATTTTTTCTGTAAAAGATATATTTATATTTTTAGTAAAAAAACGATTTATTTTATAAGCCGTATCAGCAGCTCCAAAAGGAGGAGCAATAAGAATAGAATAATCATTTAAAGGATATGGAAGTGAAAATGTAGTTATGCCTATAGATTTAGAAATTTTTCCTATACGAGGTAAAAGTTCATCCGGTGTAAGGTCATCTTCACTTTCTAAATATGATCGTGTAACTAAAAATGATATAATAAGTGCCAATAAAATAATAACTAAATTTCCCTTAATTAATTGTTTGTCATTAAAATTAGACATTTTTTTTTCATACACTATAGATAGTAAGCCTCAATATATATATATATATATATATATATATATAATTAACACAGACAAAGAAACAAAATAAAATAAAGAAAAAGAAAAAAATAACTCATTAATAATAATTTGTAGATAAAAAGAAAAAAATGATAGTTCTATTAGAAAATTACAGTAGCATTAATATCAAAAGAAAAAAAAAAAATCTTTTTTTTTTTTTTTTTATATAGTAGTAGTAATAATAAAAAAAACAAAATGATAGAGATATATTGAAATAAAGAGCAGCTCATAGGACATCATTCCTCATCTTGTATGTTTATTTCTTCGCCGCCTTACGCTCTGCCATCTCAGCCCGCACTGCCTTTCCCTTGGCGGAGCGGTCAATCTTCTTCGACTTCGCCCGCACCTCTTGTATGTAGGAGAGGTCGGCGCCCACGATGCCGCGCTCCACCTTGACGGCGCGGGCGGCGCGGCGGCGGGTGACGCGGTCTGTTGTCATCTTGCGGTGGATGCGGCGGTAGGTGCGGGTCCATGGGACGAAGCGGGGGTTCTTCTTCCGCATGTACATCGCGACGCACTTGGGGCGGGCGAAGGTCAGCACCGGCTTCGTCGACAGAAACGCGAAGGGGACGTAGCGGCGGCCGTGGCCGGGGTGCACGGCGAAGTGCGAGAACTCACAGTCAATCGTCCGCATGGCTTCCCAGCTCTCTAATAGAATAATAAATATATAGTGAAATGAAAAGGAAAAGAAAAAAAAAAAAAAAAAGAGGAGTAAGATAAAAGAATATTATGGTAATAAATAATTAATATAAAATAATAATTTAAGCAAAGGAATTTTTTTTTGTTTTCATTTTTGTGTTCATTTTTTTTTTTTTTTTTTTTCTGACTTTCAAAATAGTAATAATAATTAAATAAATAGAAATAATAATATATAAAAAAGAACAATTTATATGCCATATCTATGTCAATTCTGTTTCATGAAAATAATAATAAAAATAATAAAAATTAGCCAATGAAACAAAATAACACTAGTAGGGGGGGAAAAAATATACTCTTAGTTTTAGTTCTCTTAAGAGTGTCCCCCCACCCCTCCCCCACTTTGAAAATTTTTTAAAAGGGGTATTATTATTATTATTATTTTTTTTTTTTCTTTAAATACCTTTTATAACTCAAGTTTAAGCTTATTAAAATAACCATAATTATGAGCTCTTGATCTCGTGAGACGTCCTATTTGTGGTTCACTCATATTCATTAAATAAGGTTGAATAGACTCAAGTGAACGTCGTAATGATGCCTCTCTTTCACCACGTTTATCAAGTCCTTCAATAAAATTTGCTAAATATTCTGCTGGAATAGTTCCCCATATACGTTGTACTTTATGACCATTTTTTTCTGTAAACCCATTTTCTCCATTAGATTCATTATCACTTTTATCAAATTCTTCATCATCAAGTAACATATTTTTTGTATCTTTAAGACTTTCTTTAAGTAATTCACGTGGTTCTGGTAATATTGGAAAATTTGGATCTGTATTATTAGTTGTTTGAACTACAATATGACGATCAAAAGGAAAACGCCAAAAAATTCGACGATAACGATCCATTCCAAGAGGTCGAATAATTGCACCAATATCTTTTCCATCTTGCATTTCTACATATTCATATACAGCATCATGTAGACGTTTTTGCATTTCTTCTAATAATTTTTGACGTTTAGTTTCATAAAGTTCTGTAGTAATATCTGATAATTTTGTTATTGAAAATTGTTTAAAAAGTGCTTTAACTTCTTTTTCTGCTTCTTCACGACATTCTTTAATTCGTTTATCCATAGCAGATTGTTTTTCTTCAAACATTTTTCTTAATTTTTCTGCTTCTTCTTGGACTACAGGAGAACTAAGTGCTTCTAATATCATATATTGAAGAAGATTTAAACGATCATTCATATCAATATTTCCCCATGCAGCTAATTGTCTTAATTCTGTTATATTTTGCATAGTAATTTTAATTGCTGCAGTCATACTATTAACTATTTGTTCTCTTTCTTTCTCTTTCTCTTGTTCAGGTTCTTTATTATTATTTTCTTCTTCATCTTTTTCCTCATTATCATTTCCATTTTTTATATGATTTTCTTTCTCATCATCTTCTTTAACATCACCTTCTTTATTATTATTATTATTATTATTATTATTATTATTATTATCAGCTTCTTTCTCTTCCTCTTCTTCTTCTTCTTCTTCTTCCTTTTCATCATCATCTTCTTCTTCTTCCTTTTCATCATCATCTTCTTCTTCTTCATCTTCTTCTTCTTCATCACTATCATCATCATCATCATCATCATCATCACTATCATAATATGAGGGTCGTTTTGTAGATGATGGTGGAGGACGTTTCTTTTTATTTCCACTTGTTACTGCAACAAATTCTATCATACTATCAAACCAATCTTTTCCTCGTGTCACTATTTTAGGTCCATTTGAATTTCGAAGATTTTCCATATCAACATCTAATAAAGCTTGAACAATTTCCGCCATTAACCCATTCTCCCGTCCTTCATCCGATACAAGCGCTTTTATAAATAAATTAAACGGCATTTGTGAAAGATGTAATGGCTGTGGTAATGATGTAAACATGGACCAAATAAAAAGCGCGCGTTCATAATACTCTGGAGAATCTAAAGGTAATTTATTATATTTAACATAAGCTGTTTTGACTGGATTTTTAATACTTGTATCTTCTACAAGACTTGCGGCATCGAGGTCTCCAAAGTGGGCCCGCACGAGTTGTTTCTCCTCCTCACGTTTAGCAGCTAATTCTTCTTTCATTCGAGCCCGCTCGAGAACTTTATTTCGTTGCTCCTCACGTTTCATACGGGCTAACTCACGTGCTTTTGCTTTCGCCGCTAAAGCCTCTTCACTAGGAGGCACAAAAGGAGGCGATGTGAATCCTTCAATTCTATTAATTTCAGTTAAACAAGCATGGGCAATAGGGTGTAAAAGATCTTCATCTAACTCATAGCGACACTCTTCATCCGTTCGAAATATATTAGAAGCATTATGAATTTCTTTTAATATGTTTTCTAATGATACTTTAAAAAAAGGTTCTGATAATGAAGAAGATGATGCTGATGCTGATGCTAATGGTGAAGAAGAGGATTCTTCCTTTTTTTTAACTTGAAAAGAATTACGTTCTATTTTAATAATTTCTTCTGCATATTTAACTCGTTCTTCTAAAATATCAAATATAGGATATAAATTATTATATTTTAAGGCATAAACATGTCCAAGAAGTTGAATAATTTGATTAAGAACAGTAACTACTCTTTTTTCTTGATTTGATAAACCTCTTAAGCGACCAAAAACTGTTCGTTGTAATGGTACTTTTGAAGGTTGTTTTCGAGCAACAGTAGTATTATCATTATTTTTTTTTTCAACTTTGGGTATTTTATTTGGTGGTGATGATGATGATGATGATAATGTTGTTATCATATCTACTAATTTATTTCCTTTATTTTCTTCTTCATTATCTACTTCATATTTTATAACATTTGCAGCAGGAATATCAGAAGACAATTCTTCATTTAAAGAATGTGTACGTTTACGCGAAAAATTTTGAGAAATAACAGGAGTTTTATCATCATCTGTATTTATTTCAATTTCTTTTAAATCCTGTAATGTAGAATTAGTTAATTTTGTAAATGTACCAATTAATTCTCCAGAATCTTTCATTTGTTGTTTAAGAGATTTTTTTAAAATCATTATTTCATCTAAAATAAAAGAAATTTCAGAAAGTGAAACTTCTGCAACATTAGGATTTTTAAAATGAAGATCATTAAGTTTTTGCTCTAATTCATTAGATGCACCATAGAGAATTGCAATACGTTTAAGAGCACTAAAATTAATATTAACTTTTCGTAATTCATGTGAACGTCCACTAAGAGGAATATATGAAATAATATTAGAAAGATAATTATCAGTTATTTGTAATGTAGGAGGACCATAGGTACGTTTATCATTTATATTTGATTCAACAATATCAAGGGCTGAAAGAAGTGTCATTTCATCCGATAATATTTTATATGGAAGGGCTTCATCATTTGGTAATGAATTAAATACAGATACACTTCCTTTAGAACCTTCAGTTTTATAAATTTGAAAAGCTGTACGTGTTTTGAGAACAGCACGTGGAGACGTACTAGAATTATAATTATTATTATTCGTAGCTGCAGAAGATTCTATTTCTTCTTCTTTATTTTGAGTATTTGGCATAATAAAATTGTTTTTTTTTTTTTTTTAAATTAAACTCTGTAACTATTTTATTTTATTAGTATTCCTATCTATGTCTTTTTATGTTTATAGTAATATATATTTTTTTTTTCTTTTTTTTTCTGTATTTTTTTTTTTTTTACGAAAACAAATTATTTTTATTAACTTCTTCTTGGTCTTAAATCCAATTGTTTGTTCTTTCTTTTGTTTTGCCGCCTTTCCGAGACCCCCCTCTTTTTTTTTTTTTTTTTTTTTTACTTACTTCGGAAATGCTTTAATTTTATGTTTGTTCAAAATATTAAAAAAGAAAAAAGAAAAAATATTAATAATAAAATTAACAAGATTTATTTAGGTGAGCAATATACGTACATATATTTTTATTTTCTTTTTAATTAATAAAAAAAAAACAATTATGTTATTATTATTATTATTATTTTTTTTTTTCTTCTTATACAGAGTCCAAAATATACTAACAGAAGAAGAAGAAGAAGAGAAAAAACAACAACAACAACAATACACAAACAAACAAAAGAAAAAAAAAAAAAAAAACTACTCTGTGAAGGAGGAACTTAGAAGAATATAAATAGAGAAATTTCGTTTCCTTACTTTTCTCTTTTTCTCTTTTTTTTTTTTTTTTTACTTCTTCCTCTTCCTCATTTAATATTTTATTTTTAATTATTATTATTATTTCCCCCCACACATATTGTTAAATCACCTTTTTTTTTTTTTTTTTCTCTAGACAAGTTCTTCAACAAGAAGTGCATCCTTTAACTCCGGCACTCCCAAATGTTTTGAAGAAATATTGAAATCATTTTCTTTACTTCTTACTTGTGGTTTTGAAGTTAAACTAGGATAAAATGGTAATGCTGCGAGTGATTTATAATATAATTCCTCCTCTGATGTAAACTGAAATAATATACTTTCCCAATTTTTAGGTACTCGTTGTGATAATGAATGATCTTCTTGTAAATGTGGGAGAAAAGATGGGGTGGCGGCCAATTCATTTCGATTAAAAGGTCGAGGTAATAACCCACCAAGTGTATATACTTTTTTAAAATTATCATAATTTGTAGATTCATGATATAATGCCGCCGTTCCTCCTTCTTTAAATCGAATATTAGGTGAAACTTTCATTGGAGTTAACTTACCAGAACCAATAAAACTTTTTTTAGCATATAAATTACTTGCAAGTTCATTTTGTAAATCGGTATGCCCACGTAATGCAGGATCTGTTCGAATAAATTGTAATTGATTTTCACGAACAATACGCTGAATTGCAGATAATATATGTTCTACATGATACATAAACATAACATGAGCTAATTCTTCCATTACATGCCAGACAATAGCACGAAGTGGAAACATTTCACTTGTAAAAGGTAATTCAAAATACACTGTACCAATATCTGTTTCAGAAGACCATAAAAATAATTGTAATTCACCAAAAAGAGTTTCAACAACATCACTTTTAAATTTACTTACAACACGATCACTTAAAGTTAATTTTTGTAATTCTAAATAATCATAGGCACGGGCCAATCCATCATTACCATCAATCATAAATTGAGCATAACCTAATCTTCCACGTATTCCTCCTTCTTTTACAGGAAATATAACATTAAAACGATCATTAAATACATATTTTACAACTTGATCTCCTATAAATTCTAAACGTTCAAATTCCCATGATCTTCCAGCACCTCCTGCATTTTGTTGAACATTAAAAGTATCTCTAATAACATCACGATCTTTTAAAAATTTTAAAAGATATTGTAAACGACGTCTACGAATATGACTATTTTCATGACTTAATTGAGGAATACGATTAAATGTAGAAGATGTATTAAGACGATACCACCACATTTTAACAATTTCTTCTGGAGTTCCACAATATGCACGAACCATTTCTAACATTAATGCTTCTCTTCCAGTATGAGGAATAACTCCACTATGACTATGCCATTGCATATAACTTTCATTACATAATTTACATTTTTTTCCATCAAAATCACTAAAAAGATCACAAAATTTTTTCATTGGAACATCTACACTTAATTGAAATGCACGTCCTCCTACATCTGACATCATGTCTTTACGATAAATATGAATATGAGAATATGGATTATTAGGATCTATTGAAGTAGAAGGGGTATCTACTGGAAAAGGTTCATGTCCTCTATTATTATTATTAAAATTTGACGATGAAGATGATGATGAAACAAGTCTTACACGACGTTGTGAAGTAGAAACCTCTGTATAATTTCGTTTTAAATTTAATAAATTAGATTCAGAACATATTTTAGGAAAAATAAAAAGACAAGGTTTCCAAAATCTCTGCATTAAATATTCACCCACTCCTAAACCCCCTTTTTTTTTTTTTTTTATTACTTATTTCAAAATTTTAAATAACTTTAAATGCTATTCTTTTTTTTTTTTTTTTGTTTTTAAAACTTTTTTCTTGTCTCTATAATTATATTTATTTTTAATTTTTATATGTATAAGAAAAAAGAAAAATTGTATTTATTAAAAAAAAAAAAAAAAAATGAATCTAATAATGCAATTAAAAGAATGGGAAAAAAGAAAAAAGAAAAAAAAAAAAAATGCCAAAGTTTCAAAAGATAATTTATAATTTGCAAATCATTCATGTTATTAACACGTTAATTTTACATTATTTCAAACATTTCATCCAAGATTTAGACTCTAATAGTAATAATAATACATTTAATACACTCAAACATACCCTTTACTTCTTTCTTTTACCTTGTCTTGAATCCGCCCTCTGTGTTGTCTCCATTACTTTCTTTTCAATTTCCTCCAATCGTGCCTCAATTTCATCCAATCTATCTAATGCTTTGCCTGAAACTTCTTGTTTAATCATTGCTAATTGTTCTCTAATCCCATCACTATAATGTGGATCCTCTAATAAACACTGCCGTAATCTCTCTTGCTCTACTGCTGTTGATATTTCTTCTTCTGTTTTCATTAAATTTGCCTCCGCCTCTCGTTGGGCTTCTTCAACTTTAGTTTTCCACTCATTCTCTGGTATTGCTGTAATTAACGAAGGTAATCCTACTGGAGGAATTTGATAATGATGTGAAATATCAAGACAACGAATATTTGCAACTTCTCTAGGAATAAATGCATAATGATACATTTTATAATGACGAAAATAAGATTGAAGCATGTAGGCATCAATTTCTTGTACATCACGAATATTAAAAATAGCACACGCAAAGGGAGGACGTGGGGTGCTGTGTTGTAAAATTAAATCTCGTAATTTATGATACGACTGAGCTCGAGTAAGGCGATTCAACATACTTTCTTCATGAAGTTTTAATACAATTCCTATTAAAGTGCTAACCTTTTCTGGAGACATTTGACATGATTTTGTAAATAATATAAGATGGGCTAGCATATCAAGAAGAATCATCACTTGTCCTTCATTATATTTTTTTTTACTAGAAATAAAACTACCATTAGTAGCTTCATCAATAGATTGTAATGTTGCACGAATTGAAGGAACATCTGGAGAGGAAAGACATTTATGGGTTTGTTCAGGACTAAGATATCTCCACGCAAGAGAATGTGCCATTTATATATATATATATATATATAATTCTTTTTTTTTTCCTTTTTTTTTTTTTTTTAATCAAATACTCTCTCACTTAGTGTATATGTTTGAGAGAGAAAAATAAATAGAAAGAAAGAATAGAAGTTTTTGAGGGGGGAAAAAAAAAACAACACATTATTATTTTTTTCACTCTCCACACGTTCAATTTGAAATAACTAAAAATAGAGAGACTCTTTTTTTTTAAAAATACCCCCCCCCCAAAAAAAAAAAAAACATATAACCAGTATATAAAAAAAAAAATAATAATAATAATACAAAGTTTTTGTCGCTCTCCACCCACCCACCACTACCCACCATTCGTTTTTTTTTTTTTTTTTTTTTTGATGTTTTTTAAAAAAAAAAAAAAAAAAAAAAAAAGAAA